>PVJX010022578.1:0-30371 GCA_004027295.1 Dolichotis patagonum
GGGCATGGTATGAGTACATCAGTAGGCCCTGGGGAACTTAAAGAGTTCTCACAGACCCCACAAGCTGTGTGCTTGTTTTTATGTTTGTTTGAATCTGTACAGATCATCTGTCCATGTTTGTCCATTTGTATGCTCCGTAAACAAATGTTCTTTTTATTTTGAGCTCAACAATTTTTCTCTTTTTACCTTTTCCTTTTGCATTTTTGGATGGTTTGATCAAAGATTTGTTTGGGTTTTGAATTTACAAAGCATGCTTCCACCTTGGTTGCCAGCTGGTCCAAAGGTTGTAAAGACTGGATATATAAGTGTAGTATGTTATTTATCATGGACTTGACAGTCTCATTATTTAGAAAAGAAAAATAATGTTATTAGGATGAAGAAACAAAATTCCTTGGGTTTGGGATTGTTGGAAAGGATCCAGTGGATGAATAGGAAAGCAGCTGCCTGGTAATGTTTTTTGACCAGTTCTTGTTCAGTGATTGTAGGCTCCAACGATCTCCATGGCCTTGTGGGAGACACCCCAGATAAAGTTATAAAATATATTACTGATCTATGTTCACATTGGTCATTATCAAAAGAAATAATACAATAAGATTTTGCTTTGAAGATGCCTATGTAAAGGTTTCATATGACTATGACAGTTGATTGTTATCAACTTCGTGATGTGTTGGATATGTTCATGGCTCCAGAGGTGTTGGATACGTTCATGGCTCCCAGGTTGTTAAATGGAGATTACTTACGGTAATATACTTTTGTTTCATGTTCAGACCTCTGCTGGTACCAAAGACTTGTGAGATTCACATTCCAGTAAAGGTCAATAAATTGGATAGAAGCTTCTTGTATATTAGATAAGGGTGACTGACTAAAAAGGATATTTTATGTCAAAATGGAAATCTGGATTATTGCAAGAATGTCATGATTGCTGTGATACAATAGTATGTATGGTTTTGATTCCTGATTTACTGTGTAAAATATATAACTGTTAACACTGTGGATATTCAAATGATAAAATATCCATGGATAGAAAATAAGTTTCATTTAATGTTCTAAGGTGCTTCATGTTTAGATAAGATAGCAATGTTAAGCTTATTGCTTGTAATATACTGTATTGTTATCAATCTTTTCTTCCAGATGTTCAACAGCTGAGGTTTAGAGACTAAAACTTAGAGATGGATGGGCTAAAAAGGATAACCAATATTTTGGCCCCAGCTCTTCAAGGACAGTGGGGACACAGGACATAAAACAATCTATGCTTGCATCAGTCTAAGCTACTTAGTGAGTCCCTGGTCTTCTGATCAAGAGGATTATGAGACCACAGAGCAAGGTGCTCTTTGACTTGTTTTTGTCCCTAAGGACAGTCCCAAGGAGAAAAAATCCCCTAAGCTTTCATGGAAAGCAAGTTGGTCAAACAATGGCCATGACTCATCGGGATGACTGACACTGATAGAACAGCCAAGAGGTGCTATGCATGGTTCTAAGATAGTTCCTAAGCACACCCAACTGACCTTGACAGAAAGTAAGAAACTGATTGTGTTTAATACGGGTCTCATCATAGCTTAGTCTTGAACCTCCTGCAGAAAAGTATGGCTTCTGTAGGTATAATGCCATGTGAAATTCTGGCTGTGGGGGGAGCTCGGATCACTGACATCCTCTGACAATCACTGTCCACTCCGGTAACTGATTCCTGTTGTGGATTGATGGACTGTGCAGAGTTTAAATTGTGGGAGTTCTCCTAACACATCTTCAGCTGGCCACCTGTCCCACGTAACAACAAAACAAAAAAGAGGGATATGTTGGAGCCATTCAAGCGGAATACACGTGCAGGGCTGTGCCGTGGCCCGGGCAAGGCTGAACTGAGAACCAGGAGACACCTTAGGGGGCAAGATAGGCCCCTGATGAGGCCACTTGGAGACTTTCTGGGTAGTTTTCCTTAATTAGAACTGTCTGTTGCTCTGAGAGGTCCCTGAACCCTTCCCAAGATACTGCTCAGGTTTTCTGCATTTTCCACTCAAATCCTTGCTTGTTCTGATTAAATACGGGCTGCCCAGGGTCATTCAGCTGGCTGGCTAGCAGACTTATGAACTCTGCAGAGGATTTTGGTCCTCCTGGAGCCCTAAAGATCATGCCTCATTCCTTTAGGCCTTCACCATTTACCCATTTGGAGGATTGGGGATCTAGGCACAGATCCTAACAGGGTAGCATGCAATACTCAATACATGTATATGCTGCATATTGTTTAAGCTGGTTAAATATATTCAACTCTTCACAGATTTATGATTATTCATGATGAAGCTTTCAAAATGGTTTCTTTTAGCTTTTGAGGTACATAATACTTTTTAATAGTACATTTTGAATCATTGGTTTAATTAAGAAGATTAGAAAATTCAAGTCAATTTTTTTATTCTGTGAAAGAACCAGAATTTCACAAGAAAAAAATAGGAGCATAGCAATAATTGAGATACTGTGTATTATAATCTTAAAAGTAGCTACTCAGAGTACAAAATGGACAAAAATACTCTGTTTATGAAAAGAAAGTTTTGTGTTAATATTTGCTTCTTCTTTGTAAGTTAACTATTTTTAATTTCTCAAAGAATAGGTGAAGCCATTTGCTAAATGTGCAAGTGAGGCTATGATAAGTTGAGGAAAGAAGGAAATGTATAAAGTGGAAATGTATAAAGTGCAAGCATTGAAGTCATATTTATTAGGAAAATGTAGGATTTCCAGGCACTGTAGAGTGTCCATGTAAGGACTGTGGTGGGAAATTTGGAGAGCGTTTCCTTTGTAATTACATCATTTGGGAGTTTTGGGACATGAGGCTCATCCATTTGAAGCCATCCCTGGACAATTTAGCAAGCTGAAGTCCAACCTCGATTACATAGTGAATCCCTCACTCATAAAAAAATAGAGATGATTTCCCAAGCAATGTCTTTATAAGGAACACTCAAGAGCTTAGGTTAACGTGAAAAGTATATATTTGTATTTAACCAAGTTTGGGACTTTCCTTTCTGGTGAGAAGGATAAAAGGGTGAGACATAGCAAGAAGGGTGATAATGAAGCTGGGTAATGGAATGGGATTGGGCTAAAGAAGCAAGGGAGGAAGTGAAAGTGGTATTGGGACTTGAAAGAGTGACAAGGTCAATGGATTTGATATACTGGACAATCGTTGGAGTAGAGGTGTAAGAGGAAGGATAAGAGACAAAAATCAAGATTTCAGAAGTGGTAGTTGTGGCTATGCTAAGCTTGTATATCTATACATGGGAGTGGATGACTTAGGTGGAGTGGAGGGAGAAAAGACTGGAAAAAATCAAGAAGCTGGGAATTCAGAGTGTTTAATATTCCATGGATATGGTGATTGACATCGCTGAACACCATGACTGGGACAGAAATGGAAATGGTGCTCTATAGCCAGACACATTCCTTCAATTAATGAAGAGGCAATGGTAGGTAAGTAGTGAGCAACAACTGGGAGAAATAGTGAGTGGCTTTGTGTAGTGGCACAAGCTTTAAAGGAAATCGGAAATTTGAAGATCAGGAAAGGAGAAATATGGTTTCACATTGCCAGTGAAGCATAAGGCTACTCCTGGCTCTGGGCTACAAGGTTTAAAAAAAAATTCACTTTGGCAGCAGCATTCTCTTATGGGGCAGGCAGGACTCTGCTAATGTGATTAGGTAGAGGGATCATTTCAAAGACATGCAGAAAATGGATTGAAGAAGAAACATGTTCTCAAGACCTTACAAAGGACACTTGGCAGATTACCTCAAATTAAGTAATTGATGTAAATCAAGAAATGAGACAAACAGGGATGGTAAACATTATGGGACTATTCATTATGGTCTCTTACAGGTAGGCAGGGAATACGATCAAATTATATAGCAAAACATCAGAAGATACATTCATCTCCTCGGTGCATGAGACATTCTGCAGAACAGACCACTTGCTAGCCCATAAAACATGCTTAAATAAATGCAAATGAATTGAAATAATCCTATGCATATTATCATACCATAGCACAATGAAGTTGGAAATCGATGGCAAAAGAAACCACAAAAACTCCGTAAATACATGGAAATTCAGTAACACTCTACTCAACAACCAATAGATTACAGATGAACTTAATGAAGAAATTAAACACTGCCTACAATTAAATGATGTTGCCAGTACAACATACCAGAACTTATGGGATGTAACAAAAGCAGTCATAGGAAAATTAATAGAAGTGAATTCAAACATCAGGAAAACAGAACAAGCTCAGATAAACAACCTAATGTTCAACTTCAAACACGTAAAAAAAATCAAGCCCAAAGCTCATACAAGGGAAGAAACTATAAAGATTAGAGCAGAAATTAATGCAATTGAGGCTAAGAAAACAATAAAAATAAAGAGTTGGTTCTTTGAAAGATTAGTTAAAATTGACAAACCCTTAGCCAATCTTATAAAAAAAGGAAAGAAAAGACTCAAATACCATATTTACTTTAGTGATTTACTGTGTACTTGCATGAATGGAAAGGCTTATGCACTAGAGGTGTTCTCACCAAGGGTGCACTGCCCTGGAAATATCGCAGGCTTATTACATGGTGGCTTTCTAGAGGATAAGTTCATATGATGGACACTCTCTTCCACTAGTGAAATGCTTGAACATTTCACAAAACAGGGAGTGGGACAGATTCTCTCCTTGTGCTTTTGAATGTGGAGAAATGGTAGTTCTAAAGTGCTGCTGAGTCTGTATACTGTCAAATTCCTGATTATTTGAAATGTATTTCCTTAGATTATGTGACCCAATGAAAACCACAGTGATATCAGGTGAATATTCTGCCTTCAAGCACTGATTCCATTTCTTTAGTAGACCCGAACTCTGCTCAGGTGTAGTTGTCATTGATGTTTCAGAAGGATACCACCAGGCAGGTAAGTGTTGCTAACCCAACAGAGCTGGGATGTAGCTCAACAGCACAGCACATGCCTGGCAAGTGTGAGGTCAAGAGTTCAATTCCCAGTACAAAAAAGGATAGAAACAAGGTTGTTTTTACCACCACACTATGGTTGGGTGGCAGGTAGCAGGGATCCCGTCAGTTTTTATAGTGGAAGGATTTCTATGTCTTGCTCTAAGGTGCCATTGCCCTCATTCTTCTCTTTATTTCTCTGCCTGTCCTAAGCTCAGTTGTATTCCTGCAGTGAGGAAGCGTTTTCCTTTTGGGTCATGTAAGAAGTACATTTTTTGAAGTCCACCAGGTTTCCTTGGGAAAGAACCTAGTCTGTCTCTACAAGCTCTTGGACATCCACTTGCTGACTGCAATCATAATTTCACCTTGACAGTTCTCCACCATGAAATTTATTTAAATAGGCATGAATAAAACAAATCAAGCATATAATTCAATATATTCTTACAAAGTGAATGTTATGTGTGCATCAGTCATATCAAGTACTCTGCAGCCTCTCTCCATGGACCTTTTCTTTTCCTGCAGCTATGTCCTTTCCCTTAAAATGACCATAATCTTAATCCCATGCCTGTTTTAATGCTGGCATTAATTTCTAATTGATCGATCTTTGTTGTGGATTGGTAACTGGTGGTCAATTTAAACACGAGCTCAACTTAATGAGCATGCTGCTGAGTGTGGAGGGCCCACCTGAAGATTGTTGCCAGCCTAAAAAGGAGCTGCTGTTGTTTGGAGCTGTTGGTTCTCCTGGAGGACCTTGTCATGCTGCCTCCACTGATATGACTTAGGCTGTTATCATTGGAGGAGTGCAGGACCTTGTTGCTGAGAATGGCTGAGGTTCACTTTTGGGGCGCTCTAGTCCTTACTTTGAGCATTGCATACTGGCTCTGGAGGGGAAGATGGTGTGCTGTTTAATCTCCAAGAGAAGCTTGTCAGGCTGATGTCTTCATATAGAATCAACTGTTCTCAATTTTGGAGGAGCTTGGGACCTCATTGTCGCTGAGGATGGCCGTGATACTTTTCAGGGGAGCCCTGGTCCTTATTTTTAGTGTCACTTCTTGGCTGCAGTGTAGAACCCTCAACATATTGGCACAGATCCTTCACCCTGCTGGCACAGACTTTCTAGCTTCCACTGCTGACCTTTTGACTTTCCCAGCAAAGATCCATGAAATAGACTTGTGTGAGTTATTGTCATGGGCTCTAGGTTTTCAGCTGAACTCATGCAGGTTATTGCCATGGGATCCAGGCTCTTGGCTGGGTTTTCTAAGTCTTTAGTGTCATAAACAGATTTCTTGCACTTTCTTTGTATTTGAATCCTTGGATGACCATTATAAATAATGTAAGTTCTGTGTCCTGTATTGTGTTGTTCTTGCAACCCCTGACTACATCATCAAAAGCAGAGGGCTGTTCTTTTGGTCAGAAGGAAGAGGATCACAAATTGTGTAATGGGACCTTACATTGATTATTATTGATGTGGACACATATGATTTTATACTCCTTGAACTAGCCAATCTGAGCTTTTTAGAGCATATCTTGCAGCACAGTTAAACACTGCCAAGAATGGGGTGCACAGATTAATTAGAAATTAAAGATATTAGGACATCATAAAATCAAGAGAAAATCTGGTGTTATAATTCTGGTGACATTCATTGCATGTATGACTGAGGAAGGCCTCATATTGGCTGTACCATTCCTCTTGTTACACTTCCAGTGTTCTTTTTTTATTTTAAAGAGAATAAAACAAAAGAGGACAGTATAAAGCAGATCAGAACAAGCTTAACAAAGTCCAGTAGAATCTCCCTAATTTAGAATCTCGTTTTGGAAAGTAAGGTTGTACTTTAGACTCCTTAGTCTTGCACATCCTGGAGCACATCAGGCCAACAAGCCACAGTCAATATGCTCCCTTAATTTGAAAGGATCCACTTATGGAAACCTGCACAAATCAGATGAATTTCTCATCCATCACTTAAACAGCAATAGAGATGCTCTGAATTTTGGTTGGCTATGTTCAGGCATGGTGATGAAAATGGTGTATTACTACAAATATTCCCTGCAGTCTGGTTTTAAATGTTATATTAGCTAATTTCAAAGGTTTTCTTCTCTCCATAAGCTCTAAATAGCATGATTTTGGGAACAAGGTCTTCTCTTGTGTCTAGTGAGTACAGAAGGTACATTGGGATTTCAGAGTCTCCATTCTCTTGGACCTGAAAAATGTCAGAGTCAGTCCCAAAGTCATTTCCCTCTCACATTCGCCCATGATCCCATGTCTCTTTCTCATGTCTCTACTTCTCCCATTGTATTTATGATCTCGTCTCCTACTATTCTCCTGCTTGATCACTCTGCTCCTTTCTAAATATACCAGGACAGCTCCAATCTCAGATTTTACCCTTGCAATTCCTTCTACATGGGTCCATTTTTATGGAGCTATACAAATGGCTCACTCTCTCTTCTTTCAAATTTTTACTTATATCTGTAAAGTTTTCCTTTCCCCCTAATTTTTAAATCAGTGTTCCTTTCATTCAATAGGAAATAATTTTGAGCCTATGTGACATGTTAGACACTTTACTGAGGACTGTGGATACAGTTGTGAAAATATGGCCTGGGTTTCAATCCTCATGGATCTTATAGTGAAGCAGGTAGAATATATGACAAATAGATACATGTGATGGCTAGTATTATGTATCAATTTGATTTAGTTACCATGCCTACTTGTTTGGTCAAATACAGGTTTAGATGTTGATGTGAAGGCATTATTAGATGTGACTGATATTTAACTGAGTAGACTTCAAATAAAGTAAATATCCCAACATAAGTTAAATTATCACTATTTGTAGATGACGTGATACTCTATATAGAAGACCCAAAACAAACTCCATTAAAAGACTACTGGAGGAGATACTGGTAAATAGAATACAGAAAATCATCAAGAAGATTATACACCATGACCAAGTGGGATTTATTCAAGGAATGCTGGGATGGTTTAACATACACAAATCAGTAAATGTAATACACCACATCAACAGAGCCACAAATAAAAATTACATGATCATCTCAATAGACACAGGAAAAGCTTCTGATAAAGTCCAGCACCCATTTATGATAAAAACCCAACAGAAAATCAGAATAGACGGTATGTTCCTCAATCTGATGAAGGCCATTTATGACAAACCAACAGCCAACATTATACTAAATGGACAAACACTGAAAGCCTTCACTCTAAAATCAGGAACAAGACAAGAGTGTCCAGTATCATCACTCTTATTCAATATAGTTTTAGAAATATTAGCCAGAGCAATCAGAGAAGAGGGAGAAATAAAAGGAATAAAATTAGGAAAAGAAGAAGTTAAATTATCATTATTTGCAGATGACATGATCCTCTACATAGAAGATACCAAAAATTCCATTAAAAGACTACTAGAGGTAGTAAACAAATTCAGTAGCATAGCTGGATACAAAGTCAGAACTCAAAAATCAACAGCATTCCTGTACACAAACAAAAAAATCACTGAGAAATTATGGAAATATCACCTTTAACAATGACATCTAAAAAAATGAGATACTTAGGAATCAACCTAACCAAGAATGTAAAAGATCTATATGCTGAAAATTATACAACCCTAAAGGAAATTGAAGAGGATATTAGAAAATGGAAGGGTATCCCTTACTCTTGGTTAGGAAGAACCAACATTGTGAAAATGGCCATATTCCCCAAACTGTTATACAGATTCAGTGCAATCCCAATCAAAATACCATCAACATACCTTACAGATCTACAATAAATATTCCTAAAATTCATCTGGAAACAGAAGAAACCTAGAATACCAAGGGTGATTCTGGGCAACAAAGGTAAGACAGGAGGCATTTTGATCCCTGATTTGAAACTATGCTACAAAGCCACAGTGATAAAATCAGCATGGTACTCGCAAAGAAATAGACCTGAGGATCAATGGAACAGATTAGAAGATGCAAACACTACTACAAAGACACTCAGCCACCTTATATTTGACAAGGGGGCTAAATGTGTTCACTGGAAAAAATAGCCTCTTTAATAAATGGCATTGGAAAAATTGGCTTTCTACATGCAGAAGACTGAAACTAGACCCATGCTTATCACCATACACTAAACTAAAGTCAAAATGGATGAAGGATCTAGATATTAAAATAGAAACACTAAATCTGCTGGAGGACAAGGTAGGTACAAATCTTGAAGAGCCAGGGGTAGGGAGAGAATTCATGAATAAAATGCAAACCGCATGGGAAATACTTCAAAGAATCACAACTGGGATCTCATATTACTAAAAAGTTTTTGCACTTCAAAAGAAATCACCAGCAGAGTGCAAAGAAAACCCACTGAATGGGAAAGAATCTTAGCCAACAATCCCTCAGACAAAGGACTTATGTCCAGAATATATAAAGAACTAAAAAACATTAAACCCCCCAAATTCAACGACCCTCTCCAAAAATGGGCATCTGAGATGAACACACAGTTCTCAGATGAAAATATACAAATGGCAAATAAATCCATGAAGAAATGTTCACCCTCACTGGTCATTCGAGAAATGCCAATTAAAACAGCAATGAGATTTTATCTCACCCCGGAAGGAATGGCTGCCATCAAGAAAACAACTGATAACAAATGTTGGGAAGGATGGGGTGGAAGAACAGTTATCCACTGTTGGTGGGAGTGCAGACTGGTGAAACCACTATGGAAATCAGTATGGAGATTCCTCAAAAAACTAGGATTGGAAATTCCATTCAATCCAGCTATTCCCCTCCTGGGTATTTCCCTGGAAAAATTGAAAACATCAGGTCACAGAGGTATATGTGCACTTATGTTCATAGCAGCACAATTTGTAATAGCTAAATCTTGGAAACAACCAAGTTGCCCATCAAATGCAGAGTGAATGAAAAAGACATATATTTATATAATGGAATATTACTCAGCCATAAAAACTATGATCTTGCAGCCTTTAAAGATAAATGGAGCCAACTTGAAAATATCCTCATTAGTGAAACAAACAGAACTCACATGAGTAAATGTCATATTGTCTCTCTAGTGTAAAAATAATAAAAACTGATCGAATACTGGAATCCAAATAATATGATAGATGTTGTGAAAGTGAAAGGAAAGGAAAGTCCTCTAGGAGCATAACTAAATGTATAATGTGTAATGTGTAAGATAGTTGACCATATTACTGAATTTCTGTTGGAACATTAAACAGGATTTGTGCTGTCGGTGTTGTCAGTGTCTAGCCATTATCTATGATTTGATTTTGTGACTTTCTCATATTTTTCAAGATGACAACGAGTAATGTATCAACTAGTGATTCTATGATGAGAATATTTTTCTTTTCCTTTTTTAATTCAGTTTTGTTCTACCATTCTTTTTTGCTTTACTATTTTCTTTAATTTTCTTTTATTTCTTTGAAAAAATATGCAATATAGCAATCATTATTAAAATTCTTTCATTCTGTTGTGAAAATCCATATTGATATTATTTTGAGTTTGCTGTTGTTGTTTATGCCTTTTACTTTTGGTTCTTTTCTGACTTTTCTCTTTTTTAAATAAATAAAAAATACTACTAGAGGTAATAAACAAATTCAGCAGTGTAGCTGGATACAAAGTCAACACTTAAAAATCAATAGCATTCCTGTACACAAACAAAAAACTCACTAAGAATGAAATTATGGAAATTGCCTTTCACAATAGCATCTAAAAAAATGAGACACTTACGAATCAACCTAACAAAGAATGTAAAAGAATTATATGCTGAAAATTATGCTACATTAAAAAAGGAGATTGAAGAGGATATTAGAAAATGGAAGGATATTCCTTGCTCTTAGGTAGAGTCAACATTGTGAAAATGGCAATACTCCCAAAACTGTTATACAGATATAACACAATCCCAATCAAAACACCATTGACATACCTCACAGATCTATAGAACACACTTCTAAAACTCATTTGGAAACAAAAGAAACCTAGAATGGCAAAGATCATTCTGGGCAACAAAGCAAGACAGGAGATATCTCAATTCCTGACTGAAACTATCCTACAATGCTACTGTGATAAGATCATCATGGTACTGGGAAAGAAATAGACCTGAGGATCAATGGAACAGATTAGAAGATGCAAGTATAAGTACTAGGCCACTCAGCCACCTGATATTTGACAAAGGGGCTAAGCATGTTCACTGGAAGAAGGATAGCCTCTTTAATAAATGGTGTTGGAAAAATTGGCGCTCCATATGCTGAAGACTGAAACTAGATCCATGCCTATCACCATGCACAAAACTAAAGTCAAAATGGATCAAAGATCTAAATACTAAAAACTAAATCTACTGGAAGACAAGATAGGTAGGAGTTGGAGTCATAGGGGTAGGCAGAGAATTCATGAACAAAACGCATACTGCACGGGAAACACTTCAAAGAATCAACATCTGGGATGTCATATTATTGAAACGTTTCTGTACTTCAAAAGAAATCACGAACAGAGTGAAAAGAAAACCCACAGAATGGGAAAAAATTTTAGCCAACCATCCCTCAAAGGACTTATATCCAGAACATATATAGAATTGAAAGTCTACGGCCATACCACCCTGAACGCGCCCGATCTCATCTGATCTCGGAAGCTAAGCAGGGTCGGGCCTGGTTAGTACTTGGAAGGGAGAATTGAAAAACATCAACCGCCCAAATTCAAAGACCCTCTCCAAAATAGGCATCTGAGATATGAACACACAGTTCTCAGATGAAGATATGCAAATGGCAAGTAAATACATGAAGAAATGTTCACCATCATTGGTCGTTCGAGAAATGCAAATTAAAACAACATTGAGATTTCATCTCACACCAGAAAGAATAGCTGCCGTCAAGAAATCAACTGATAACAAACGTTGGTGAGGCTGGGCGGGGGAGGAACACTGCTTCACTGTTGGTGGGAGTACAGACTGGTGCAATCACTATGGAAATCAGTGTGGAGATTCCTCGGAAGACTAGGATTGGACGTTCCATTCAACCCAGCTATTCCCCTCCTGGGTATTTTCCCAGAAAACCAGAAAATGTCGTATCACAGTGATATATGTGCACCCATGTTCATAGCAGCACAATTTGTAATAGCTAAATCTTGGAAACAACCAAGATGCCATCAACCGCAGAGTGGATGAAAAAGATGTATTTTTATACAATGGAATGTTATGGAGCTATAAAAAGGATCTTGAGGCCTTCATAGGTAAATGGAGACAAATTGAGACTATCCTTATAAAGGAAATAAATATGTATCGTATTTATAAATATCACATTGTGTCTCTAGTGTAAAAATTAACTGTAGGAGTAATGAAACACAAAATTGTGTAATTGCTATTGTAAAAAAGAAGAAAAGAAAGTGCTCTAAAGGATATAACTGCATGTATGTTTAAGTGTGTAGGATAGATGAACATTACTAAGTTTTTGTTGGATCTTTGAACAGAACTATTTGCAGTATTACTGTTTGTGCACTTTGTATGCCTTAATTTTGTAGCATGAACAACTATTTCTAAAAGAACAATATGTAATTTATCAACTAGTGATTTCTTACTGTTTATTTTTTTGAAATTCTGTATTATTTCTATCTTTTTTTCTGTTTTGCTTTTTATCTCTTTAAATAAAATTTTAAAAAAAGATATAATCAGTTGGAGTCCTTGTGAAACAAAGACTGAGGTTTTCAAAAGGAGGAATTTTTAAGACTGCAACAGACACCCTGCTGTTTTCCCAGCCTGCTGAATTCACATTCAAAACCCACATCAACACTTACCTGAATTTCTAGCCTGACATCCTAAACAACACTAGATAGTACAAGATGTTTGTTATTATTTAGGTACAAACAGTGTTAAAAACTATGTGTAGTACATCTATTCTCTTCTTCTCTAAGTGAGTCTAGTCAGGGACCTAATTTAGTTGAGCAGCAAGAGACTGCCTCTTTGAAGAAATAACAGACAAAACTACTAGATGAATAGATGCTTTGCATGGGAAGAAGGATTTCTGGAAGCAGAGGGAATCTAGAATCTGAAAACTCTGTGATGAGAGGCTGCTTCATTCACAGAGTGCAATGAATGAGCAAGAGAGTGGTGTGAAATGAGGCTTGAGAGACAAACGGGGACCAGCTGTGCAAGATACTGTAAGTTATGACTGTGACATTCTCCTGAAAGCAATAGTTGTCTGATCCTGGGGAAGCCATTTATGTTTTCTAAACCTCTGTTTCTTGATGTCTAAACATGTGAGTAATAAAGAGTCCCTGCTGTCAGAAGTCAATGAGATAAGATATGGAAAGCACCTAAGCCAGTGCCTGGCACTGATTAAGTATGTATGCAATGGATACTGCTATTCTCTTCCCAGTTGAATCCTCCTGGGTCTTAAAGGTGCAGTGCAGTATCCATGAGCTGTGCAGATTTTCCAAACATGTTTAGTGGGTACCAACTTCGCCTTCTCTGAAACCCAGTTCTGCCAAGAGTTATGTTGTGGTTCTGTACTGATTGGCTCTAATCTGTTGTTTCCAGCTTATTTCTAAAACATAGAAGTACAGGACAGGAAGCTTCCAATTTTTGGTAGGATTTTTATTAAAAGCATGGTAACCTGTGCTTCCAGTTGCTTTTATTATTGTATTTCCTTCGTTGTCTCATTCAGCCTCTTTAGTCACTGACTCACCTTTGCAAGAGGGTCATTTGGGGATAGTGGCACAGTTAGAGACCTAAAATGTTAGTAAAACATAATGGCCCCATGTGTCGCCAGAAGCTCAGACATTTGCCTTGAGCACAGGACAACAACTGCATGACCTCTCAGGACATGGCACCTTCTGGAGCATTTGTCATAGTTCTGCTTCCACCACAAGACATCACTCATGTTTATTATCTGTTTTTGTTCCTTTTTTTCCCCCCAGAGGATTTCATAAATCTATCACGATGTTTGCATATCATTTCTCTGCGCTGTCTTTCATGGGGCTGCTTGGTGTGAATACCTAGGAGAAGAAGAGGGGTCTGATGATTCATATATAGTATTAGAAACATTTAATTTACTAGTGCATAAACAGATTTTCAAGAAGTTTTGCTTTCTGTCTCTCAGTGGAGGAGCAGAAAAAATTTCCAACTCAGCCTGCTTGTCATTTGATCATCCCTCAGCTATTTCTGAATGCCAAGACCAGCCTGTGGGAAATCCTGAAATTATGCTGGCTCTTGTGCTGTCAGGAGGCCTAGAAAATATATTTTTATGTACCTGACACTTATTTTAGCTATTAAGGGAATTTTTGTGTGCATCTTAATCGGCATATTTCAAAACTTTAATGGCATATAGATGAGCTTTCAAATAATTTAGTTTTCTTTCTATTTGCATATGGCAAATATTTCATACCAAGCTGAGCATAGAATGTGGAAACTGCAAAATCACAACTTTGCAAAATTTAAGTTGAGAATTAGATTAAAGTACTTAGAAGATTGATCTGATAAGCAGGTGTTGCTAAAGTTGAAGTTCTAATTATTGTGGCATATAAACACAGTACAGTCTCTTTTTCTGGGGGGAACATTTTTGTTTACATTGGTTTTTACCCTGAGCATCTCCAGATCCTGAAAGGAGGAACATTAGGAGTTACACCTTGCCTTACAAGTTGGCTAACTTCCGTTTACTGCATTGTTTGAAATCATGCTGAATTTTCAAGCCAGAAGTTTAAGTCAATGTTTTGACATAATTGTTTTTGTGAGAAAAAGAAAAAGAAAACTTAGATTATTTGGAAAAGGCTAAAAAACTAATGAAATGAGTAAGACAGATTTGGTGGAGGGAAATGAAAATATATGGTGCCTCAAACCAGTGGCGAAATTGTGTCAGAATAGTAACAGAGGACGGCCTCCGCCTGGAGATGATCCCTGATGACTGAGCCGTAGACTAGGAATCTGGGTGTGCCAGGGTTGAGCTTTGTACCCCTCCACCACAGGTTTGCCTGAGGGATGCAAGTCATACTCTTGGAATCTCTATTTCCCCTAGGAATTATTTATAGTTTGAGTAGTAAAAGTGCTAACTGAGATATGAAAATACTTGGCTCTAATGAGAGCAGGAATCTTAAAACACTCTTAAAGTCACAAGGCTCTGTCACAATCGTAAGTACATTTTATATGCTTGCAGTGCTTTATCACCTACAGAGTACTTTGAGATTAACTGTTTTCATCTGTATCTATTGCCGCATTTTCACATTTCCTCCCTCATGGCTGATTTCTGAAGGAATACATAAGTCAAGAATAATTGGACTGTATCCCAAAACTCTAGCGTTTCCTGTTTGTTTGCTTGTTTTTCTTTGACAAAGTGATGGAACTATTCTGTGGTCATAGCACAGGAGTCAATTTGTTCTCTAAAACATTTGGTCACAAAATTCCATTTGCAAATTACCAGCCACATCTTATATTAAAACAAAACTCACCATGTTATGCTTTATCTACCTTTAGGGACATTCTGATATGTCTGTCTTCATCCTGAGAGAGAAGCAGCTGGCTTTTTTCTATGTCTAATATCATACTTGCTACCCTGTGGGCATTTAACAAATGTGTGTCATCGTCTTCTTTTCTGTTAGTAAGAGCCTTTCGTGTGTCATTAAGTCGTCTCTCAGGTTATGAATAATCTACATTATATATCCTCTTCCTGGAATGACTTTGTTACTTTGGTGCAGCCAGAATATATTTTATGCCTTGTCTGGTCTTGCTAAATCCTTACAGGTTTGCTCAGACATATATTACCAAAATGATTCTCACACTAAAATGCTAACACTAACACCATGTCTATATCTAATTCATGATTGAATTGCCTCATTATTGTGAATGCTCTTTGCATATTCAATTTCTGATACAGTTTAAAAATATGAATATCACTTTGCTCTTAATAACAATTTTGGATCTTCTGCAAGGTACATAGCTTTCCTCTATCTGCATGCTAATTATTTAATATATCCATTTATTGTCTCTTAAGTAGTTTGCTTAACAGGAACAATGTATCATATTTCTATATAAAGTGCTTATAAAAATAAGATAGGAAGACATGTTTCCAGAGGAGAATGATTATGGGGTTGAGCTTTTCATAGCTACAGCACTAATTTATAAAATTATTCCAATATATTTCAAAATTTAACGTTGCATCGAATGTGTTGTCAGCTACTGGCTGGAACTTAACATAAAATGTCTCATTCATAGAACAATTTCACTTCACAAGCTTTTGTTAGAATAATTACCTATCAAAGTTGGAGGAAGCGAATCTTCTTAGGGTATTTTTTCTTTCCAAGTATACCTTTTGTCAATGTACCTGTAAATCCAAAAATGCTTCTTTGATTATAAAATATTCTGTATTTACAACAGAACAAATAATAGTCATTTATGAATAAAAATAATATTACTTGTCCTACTTTGATCTCAAAATATAGGACTCAGTAGAAATGACTTTTTCTCTAAGGATCAACAACCAATAAATCACTTAACAGATTTTTATTGACCATTCTAAGTGTTGAAGCACTCAAGGAACACATAGAACTCGTGGTAGGTTTTGGGCTTGATGAGTGGTTCAGTAAAGTATAAGGTATGAACTATCACAGGCCCAAATCTATCTATATAGATATGAGAAGTAATTTGTAAAGGGGATTTATTTCACAATGCTTTGGTGCTCTCTGAGTACTATAATCTGAATCATTCTGGAATTGTGCTAATTAAACATTGGTTGTTTAAAGTGCTTTATGTTGAAAGTACTGTTATGGAGTTCTGAAAAAAAGCTAGTGGGATTTAGCAAAATCAATTGTTTCTCCATGATGCAATGAACTTTAAAACTAGGACGAAGGCTCAGTCCAGCAATGATGTGTAAAGTGGTAGTGCTTTGTATTCCAGTCAATAACCTAGCTTATCCTTAGCTCTTCAAAAGCCTGGGAAGTACCCAAGGCTTTGGAAAATCTTTGATAATGGGAGTTGGCAAAGGGCCTGGGCTGAGGAACCACAGGGTGCATAAAAACCGAGAGGTCACATGGTGCTGGAAAGGGAAAAGCTTGATTTAGAAGGAAAACACATTTTTTAAAAGGTGCAAACTTATCCATTTATTGGCATTCTTAGCACTGACAATCTGTACTTTGTAAAGCTTATTTTTTCCTTTTTTAATTTGAATGTGTATTTTATGTCAATTTAACTTTTAGCTTCTCATGGCATGTAATAAAACTTGTGGACAAATGTCAACTTGCAGAGCTCTACAAAATGGATTCTCGTTGAATCTTACGCTGCCACAAGTAGATGAACAAAATTGCTCCTGTTCCCCGATTCTTTGGAATTGCGTCTAATACCTTTCTGTTAGAGCTTGTTACTTTTCTTTCCTTCAGCAGATGGAGCTTATTCCATGTCAAATCCTTTGCTGTTTATTCGGTGAATTTGATTACAGTGACTTCGAGAACATTTGTAAAACATTGTAGAATCGCATGTAAATATGCACGTGTATATTTAGGTGGGAGGGCACAGAAGGGATGAGGAGGGAGAGAAAGAGATAAAAATGTAGGAGAGAGAGACGGGAGACAGAGTTATGGTTGATACATTGTTTCAACTTGAACAGTTTAGAAGTTTAACTGAGAGACTCAGCAGGGAGCCAGGGTTCTTACTTTGTAAACATCCTGAGCCCGTGCAAAGGAGGGCAAGGAGATTTTGTGAGTGCTACACCCTCCCTGGGAGGGGAGTGGCCTGTGTACAATATAAGCCAGGAGAAGAGGCTTGTTTTCCCCCTTTTGCTCTGGCTGCTGCCTTGAAGTGTTGCACCAGTGCCACGCCACGTTGCCTTGGTGTCAGCTGATTATGGATTGAAATTTCCACAGACGGTGAGCTCAATAAACCTTTCCTTCCTTCATTTTGGGTGTCAGGTGTTTTGTCCCACCAACCCAGTGTGAGAAAGTAACCTGTATCCTCCGCTCAGTGGCACAAGCACCTGCCTGGTCAAGGGCAAGGTCCCGAGTTCAATCGCTGGTACAAAACAAACAGAAAGCCACTAACATAGATAATTCCCAGAATCCTTTGGTCTATGCATACAAAATAAATCACATTCACTGTAATACACTACATATCCCTAGCTCTTTGCTTAGAATTAACATTCATGGAAAAAGATCCAAGCTGATTATTAGAAACCCTGGATCCAAGTCCAATTCGAACAACGAACATAGTATGACTTTAGACAAGCCACTTAATTGCTCAGCAACCAGAGGTGTTTATCAACACCACAGACTTTAATAATATCTGCACTTATTAGTGGTCAGGGCAAAGCAAACCAAAGCACAAACTGTGATTGATATGAAAATGTGTTGACAGCAAATGTGTTAGAGCAATGCCAGGTGTGTTAAATCAGGATATTCACTACAATGGCTTGTGCTTTGGAGATTTTAATTTCAGATAGGAAAGACTGTGGCTGTAATGCTTTTGGTTTCTTTAGAATAACAGACATCAAGTTTCTTTTAGGCTAATTTTTCTGAACTAAACATCTATCTTCCATTTAATAGTCTCTTTGCATCCATTATTAATTCACTTCCCAGCTATTCTCTCTTCCCTCTCAGTAATTGTGGTCCACATACCTGTTTCCAGATACATAGTGTCAACCCATTTCATGACTTCAATGTTGGGTGCCAAGTAGCTTCCATCCATTAGGCCAATTTCTCTATCCTTAGTGACTGCCTGGAGCATAGACTTGAGAAGGCTTCTGAGGTCTTGTGCAGGTATATGGTAGAGAATATCCTGATTTATATACTTTAGAGAAAAAAAAACTGCTTGCATCCTCTGAATTTGACATGCCCAATTGGAAGCTAAGCTTAGTTTTGCTTCTAATCTTAGAATTCCAGCAGCGTGCTGACCCAAGCTGACTGCTATGGGTTTTCTTGTTCTATTTCATGCAATAGAACTTTTTTCAGGGAAATCTCTTGTGTATATTCCCTTCACATCTTTAAATTTTAACTGTTTTCTGGGAGCATTCCACAAATACAAATACAATCACTTTTATCAGTTTCTTTTATATGCCTTTAGAATTTTCTGGTGTTTATACAAGCTTATAGTAATAGTTTTAACAATAACAGAAGCACATTATAAATATTTTAGGTTTTTCAGGTTAATATTTTAGTTTTTTCAACTTTACAGCTTAAAGTTTATTTAACACCAACTACCAGTTGATTGAATTTTATACATTTTCTAATGTAGGTATCTTTCTAATGTCTCTACTTCAGAGATGGGGAAAGAGAGACACAAAGCAGGAAAGTATTTTACCCAGGGTCACCCAGCTAGAAATTTGTAAAGCTAGGATTCTTTCTGATTCCAGAACCCACTCTTCTAACCACCAGTGTGTACTGATATTGCCAATTAACCCTGGGAATCATTGTGTTGCTGAGTGTCTGCTTCCAGAAACCAGGACAGATACATGTTTGTGCTCCTTTAAAACACAGCCCATGTTTCCCCAGCATGTTACAGCTTCAAAGTACTTCAACACACTCTCTCTTGTTTAATTTTCACATTTGCTGAGTTCCTGCACTGTGCCAGTGGTGTGGGCATAAACATAAGACAAAAAGTAGTTTAAGGTTTCTTTACTCAAGACACTTACAATGAGGCAAAAGAGACTGACTTGTAAATAGATACTACGGCATGGTATCCCAAACCACAGCCATGGGCTGTGGTTTCCCAAAGTCCATATGTTAAAGGCTTGGTTTCATGCATGGAAGGTGTCGGAAACTTTTTTAAAAGGTTAGGCCTGGAGAGAGCACCTGGCAAGCATGCCTTCAAAGGGGACGGTAGGGCTCCAGCCTCTTCCCATCTCTCCTTTTGCTTATCGGATGCCATGTGGTGAGTAGCCTCCTCCATCATGTGCTCCCACCATGATGTATTGTCTTGACCCAAGTTCAAAATCAATGGGGACAATGACCGTGACTACGAACTTCAAAACTGTGAGCGGAAATAAACTATTTCTTTTTAAAGGGTGATTGTCTCAGGTATGTTGTTACAGTGACAGAAGGATAATTGTCATACTAGATGATTACAATATCAATGAAGGATATTCTAGTTCTTTAGACCCCTCAGAATGTGTTCTAGTGGTCAGTTATTTAAAATTACTGATTGGTTTAAGGAATGGTAACACACCCCAAACTTTATCATGTAATTTCAATATGTAAATGTACATACTTGTTCATCTTTAATATAGGACCAAAACCTTATTTACCATTATGAGTCT
This sequence comes from Dolichotis patagonum, assembly GCA_004027295.1. NCBI lineage: Eukaryota > Metazoa > Chordata > Mammalia > Rodentia > Caviidae > Dolichotis > Dolichotis patagonum. The sequence goes on from PVJX010022578.1 coordinate 20,157, forward strand.
GCTAAGGGAAGTTTCTCTCCTTTTATTGCATAACCATATCCATAATAATTTATTTATGATTTACCATGCTAGTTTTATTAAACTGGAACAAGAAATTAGATTAATGTATTTACAAATTGATCAAAACGTAGAATCCTGAGTTTTAATAATATTTCACATATGATAATTGTGCTACCCACATTTAATTTGACAGTGATTTTAATTGTACTCAACTCCAAAACAATTATCTCAGTTGTCATAGAAACAACAATTATTATTTTACATTTATCTTTTGGAGGGTGTTTATATAATATTTAAATTTATGCAATTATACTTGAACTGGCATAAACAGCTTTGGTAGAAAACTCTTTTTCCATTAACACACAATTCAGTTCTGGGGTCAGAAGTGGGCAGTTCGTCTACTATGATCCAGTGTCACCTAATGAGTGACCTGGTTTTGAATGCAAGGCTAGCCCACAAAGCAGGCTGTGTGATTGTAGGAAATTTATATGACCACTTCCTGCCCCTGTGATTTCAATAATAAAATGGGAAAACAGTGTTATTGTGTATTATGCAGCTTTCTTGTTGCTGAGACCAAACGCGTACTGGAAGAAATGATTTACCAGGCTCATAGTTGTAGAAGTTTTAGTTCACAATTGACTAGCCCCAAGGCAGAAATATGGCAGAAGGGTTTAGCAGGACAAAGTCTCAACAGTTCAAAGCAGCCAGGAAGCAGAAGAGCGGAACAGTGCCAGAGAGAAAGAAACATTTTGAAGTTTCTCTTCCATGACCCATACGAACACACCCAGAAGGGTGCTTTCCTATTCTCTGCATGGCTCCCAAGCCAGTGAAGTTGACTGCATATTAAACACCATGTATTGTGAGTTACTACGTGTGATTGTAATTGTAGAGTGCTTGGACAGTAGTTTACATAAGCTTTGGCTGTTATTACTAATTTCAGAAGTTATTAGCTATGAATTTCCTGAAGGTACTAGTCAATATGTTCTATAGATGGTATGATGCACTTCAGTTGGTTGAGCATTTACTTAAAAAGAGATTTATTAGGTTGGGAATACTGACAATTTAAAAAAAAAAACCTATTTTCTTATGCTAATTCCAGCAGGAAAATTTAAGATCTCACACTTACATCTTTATTTTGAATTGATTTTCTGATGCAGTATAAGATGTGGAGCCAAATTCACCTATTTGTATGTGGCTATCCAGCTGTATCAACATCTGTTGTTGAAGAAACTATCCTCTCATTGTGCATCCTTGGTATATTTGTTGCAGGTCAGTTAACCATAAATGCATGGATTTATTTGTGGGCTTTCTATACTGTTCTATTTGTGTATATGTCTGTCTTTATGGCATTACAATACTGTTTTGAATACCATAGCTTTATAAGGTATTTTGAAATCAGGAAATGTGATAAATTCAGCTCTATTCTTGTCACTTGTAACTAACTGAGGAAAAAGACTACCAACAATATAGAGATGAATTATAACACAGTGAATGTAAAAAACCTTTACTACAGTGGTTCTAGATTTTTTGCCTTTGTTTTATTTTGAAAAGCAAAACACAAAAGAATAAAAATGGTGCAGAATTTCAAAAAAGAAAAAAAGTAGGGAATAAACACTAGTTAATATATTGCATATGGTTATCCCAGAACTAATTGTTCAGGTTACAAAATCTAAACACATAAGTGATCAGTCAATGACAGCACAAATTGTTCTTTTGGATGAACTAAGAAAGATTAGTAGTATAGTTATCTATCTAGTGTACATATACATACAAACATTTATATATGTTTATCAACATATAATCTTTTCCTTTCTTCCTATTTCCCTTTCACCTATCTCAGTAATTCTGTCCTTTTGACCACTTTCTTTCCCTTTCATTATTACAATATTTGTTGTGTATTTTGGATCTTATTACTCTTTAAGATTTTTATTTTTTTTACTGGGGGACAATATGATCATTATAAATGTGAATTTGATTTGTTTCACTTTGAGTATGGTCTCAGGTTGTCTCCATTTACCTAAAAAAGCCTCAAGATTATCTTTTTATAGCTGAGTAGTATTCTATTGCATAAAAATTTCACATCTTTTTATCTATTTTGTGGTTGATGGGCATTTTGGTTGTTCCAAGATTTAGCTATTGCTAATTGTGCTGCTATAAATATGGGTGCATATATACTGCTGTGGCATGACATTTTCAGTTTGAGAGAGGGTTTCACTATGAAGTACAGGCTGGTTCTGAACTTACTTTGCAGCCTAAGCTGGCCTCAAACTCACAGCCTGCCTCAGCCTCCCAAGTACTGGGATTATAGGCTTGTGCCACCATGCCTGGCTAGATGCTTTTTCATATACATGTTAAAATCATTTAACTGGCTTTAAATCTGTTCTTTTAATTTTTTTATTAGTGTGTGTTTTCAGTGCATAAAAATGTTATTCACTGTGGGAAATTAGTACTCATACATAACACATCTCAATTCATTTTTTCCTCCCACTGTACCCTTAAAATTTTAACTTTTTTCTTTTTTGCCAACATCAGATTCATTTATTTATCACAAACACAAAATAAAGGCAGACTTATGGGCAAAAATCATACTCTAAAATGCATAAGACAATTACATTAAATCAAGGTACACTTTTAGATACATTAGCCATTCTGGATTATGATAACATTTTTTGTCACTTTTTTCCCCTGTTGTCTTTCTCTTATTTTGTACAATATTTATATATTGTGTTTCTCATATAGGACAAGCCATGTGATGTTTAAGCTTATCTACCTGCTTTATTTCACTTAACATTATGGTCTCAAGGTACACTCATTTTCCTAAAAATGACTCGAGTTTATTCTTTATTCTTACACAGTAGCACTCCATTATGCTTAAATATCACACTTTCTTTATCCACTCAATTGCTAACGGACATATGAGGTGCTTCCAAACTTTCGTGAATTGTGCTGCTATCAACATGGGTCTGCTTGTATCATTGTAATATGGTGTCTTTGATTCTTTTTGGAAGATAACTAGAAGCAAAATACCTGGGTCAAATGCAATTTATATTTTTAGTTTTTTAAGGAATCTTCATACTGATTCCCATGGGAATCAGTGGTTGTACCTGTATACACTCCTACCCACAATGCAGAACTAATCTTTATTCCCTGAAGCCTCTCTGACATTTGTTGTTATTTGATTTTTGGTGATAAGCATTCTTTCTGGGGTGAGATGAAATCTAAATGTTACTTTAATTTGCGTTTCTCAAATGACCAGCAATGTTGACAGATTCTTGATGTATTTATTGACCAATTATACTTCATCTGAGAAGTGTTTATTCATTTCAGATGCCCATTTTTGCATTGGTTCTTTAAATTTTGGGGTTTTGCTTTTTGTGGGTTTTAAAAAATATATATCCCAGATATTAGTCCTTTGTATGAGGATTCACTGGCAAAAAATTTGCCCCATTCTGTAAGCTGTCTCTGCAGAATTATTGGTGGTTTACTTTTCTGTGTAGAAGTTTCTTAGTTTGATATCATTCCATTTGTTGATTGTTGGTGTTATTTCTTGTGCAAGTGGGGTTCAGAAAGTCTTTGTCCATGCCTGTGTATTTGAGAGTTTTACGTGTTTTTTTCTTCCATCAGATTAAGTGTTTCTGTTTTAATATTTAAGTATTTAATCAATTTAGATTGTTGTGCAGTGCATGGTGAGAGATATGGGCCTAGGGCCAGTCTTCAGGATGTGAATAGTCAGTGTTCCCAGAACCATTTGTTAAAGATGTTATCTTTCACCTCAGGTTTTTGAGACCTTTGTTAAACACCAGTCAGGTGAGTGTATATGGAGTTGTTTCTGAATCCTCTTTTCTGTTCCACTGACCCACATGTTTGCTTTTGTGCTAATACTATGGATTGTTTTCTTTTCTTTAATCACTGTAGCTTTGTAGTATAATTTTAATCCTAAAATGATGATACCCCTTGCCTTGCTCTTGTTTGCTAGAATTGCTTTTGCTAGTCTAAGTATTTCAGGTTCCATATGAATTTAGGATTATTTTCTCTAGTTCTGTGAGGAACGCTGTGGTATTTTGATTGGATTTACATTAAATCTGTGTAACAGTTTGGAATTATGTCCATTTTGACTACATTAGTTCTGGTTATCCAACAACAGTGGATAATTTTTCCATTTTCTGATGTTCTCTTCAATCTTCTTTTTAGACTTTTGTAGTTTCCATTGTAGAAGTCATTGATCTCCTCAGTTAGGTTAGTTCCTAAGTATTTCATTTTTCTTGATATTGTTAAGAAAGATACTGTTTCCCTAATTTCGCTCCTGGTGAGTTAGTTATTTGTGTATAGGAACACTACTGATTTTTGATTTTTCACTCTGCATCTTGCACCTCTACTGAATTTGGTTGTTAATTTTAAGAGTTTTGGGGTGGAGTTTTGAAGATCTACATAGAGGGTCCTGTCTTTGCAAATAATGATAATTTAACTTCTTTCTTTATTGTCCTTATCCCATTTATTTCCTTGTCTTGCCTAATTGCTCTACCAAATATTTGAAGAACTTTATTGAACAACAGAGTTGAGAGTGGATATCTTTGACTTCTTCCTGATTTTAGAGGGAAAGCTGTCAGCCTCTATTTAATATGATTTTGGCAATTGTTTTGCTATAAATGGATTCTATCAGTTTGAGATAAAGACCTTCTGTATTTATTTTCTTCAGGGTTTTATCATGAATGGATGTTGGATTTTTCAGTGCATTTTCTATGTCTATTGAAATGATCATGTAATAGTTGCATTTGCTTCTACTTATGTGGAGTACGACATTTATTGGTTTACATATGTTGTACCATCCCTGCAATGAATACTAGTTGGTGATTATGTATGATATTTTTGATTATTTGTTGCATTCTTTTTGTGGGTGTCTTTTTGATGATTTCTGTATATTAAAGAAATCGGCCTATAGTTCTCCATCTGGGTTGGGTGTTTTTCTGGATTTATAATCAGGGAAATATTTACTTCCAGGAATATATTTGGGACTACTGTTTCCCTTTTAAGGTTATTTTTGAAAGCATTCGAGGAATATTGGCCTTAGATCTTCTTTAAATTTCTGGTAGAATTTGGCAGTGAATCCATCAAGAACTGTGTTTTTCTTGGTAGGTTTTTTTTTTTAAGTTCTTCAGTTTTATTGACTGATACTCAATTACTCATGATTTTTATATCTTCTTGGTTCAGCTTTAGTAGTTCTCATGTATATATCCATCTGACCATTTCTTCTTTTTTTCCATTTTATTAGAGTACAGGTTCTCAAAGCCAATGATATTCTGGATTTCAATAGCATCTGCTGTGATTTCACCTTTTTCGTTTCTAATTGCATCAATTTGGGTCTTTTCTTTCCTTATTTTGGTAAGATTGCCTAAGGGTTTCTGTATTTATTTTTTCAGAGAACCAACTCTGTTTCATTGATTCTTTGTAAATTTTTTACTCTCAATTTCTGCTTTTATTTTTGTAATTTTCTTCTGTTTACTACCTTTGATTTTGATTGTTCTAGTTTTATAGGATATTGAGATGAATTAGTATGTTATTTATATGAACCTATTCTGTCTTACTAATATGTGAATTCACCACTATAAACCCTCTTCTTTGAACTGCTTTCATCGTGTCCCATAGGTTCTACTATGTCACACTGGCTTTATTGTTTGATTCTACAAGCTGTCTAATTTCTTCCTTAACTTCATCTGTGACCCATTGATTGCTTACTATGGTATTTTTATTTCCCATGTGTTTGTATAGAATCGGTAGGTTTTTTTGCCACTAATTTTTGGTACTATAATCTGATGATACAAATGGGGCAATTTTGGTTATTTTCCATTTGCTTAAGCATGCTTTAGGGGGAAGTATATGGTCTCTTTTGGAGAAAATCTCATGTGCTACTGAGAAGAATGGATAGAATGTATTTGGTGGTGGAACACTCTGTAGATGTCAAGTTCATTTATTTAAAAGTTTAGTTTGATTCATATTTCTTGGTTTGTGTTTCTCTAGTATATTTGTCCATCTGTGACAGCTGTGTATTGAGGTATCCCATTACAATTGTATTTACATGATTTTTCATGTCCATTAGTTTTTGTTTTATGAAGTTGTACATACTGGTATTTAGTGTGCATCTGTTTATAATTTTTTCTCTTCTTATTGAATTTTTCCCTTTACCAATACATATTTACCTTTTTTTCTCATTTGATCAGTTTTGGCTTGAAATCCACTTTGTCTGAAACTAGAATAGCTATTTCTGCTTTTTTTCAGGTTCCCATTGCATGAAATTTTTTTTGAATTAAATGTTCTTCAACTATACAATATGTCATTGTGTTGTATTTCCTGATCCATTGTGCCATTCTGTCTCTTTTGACTGGGAAATTAAGATAAAGAAAGAGTTACTAATGAGAGTTAAGACTCAATCCTATCATTGCATTATTTTCCCACTGCTGATTTTCTTTTTTTCTTTTTGCTTAGTTCATTTCACCAAGTGTATTCACTCTTTTTGAGCTATTGGCACTGTTGGTTTTATTGTCTCTTTCTAGGAAATAAAAATAAGAGAAAAAATTAAAGGGAGAAAAATAAAAAGAGAAATATGCAAAAAAGAAAAAAGAAAAAGAAATAAGAAATTATGAAATGGATAAAGGAAAATTCCCCAAATCCCAATCAACTGGTGAAGAAGAAAGTTGGAATGAAAAGAAGAAAAACATAAAAAAACCAAAACCAAAACACTAAACACAATCCACATGCTCACAAAAATAAAAAGAAAAACAAGCAAAAAAGAAAATATCTCTGTGATTTTGATCATGTGGTTTTCTTCTGGGACCTATAATATTGGGGCAGTGTCCAAGTCAAGACATGCCCTTGTGTACACTTGCAAATAAAGAAGGGAGCCAGACCCTTGAAACATACTGGATACAAGCACCAACAGGCAGTAGGATTGGGGTGAGGATGCCAAAGTGCAAATTTCTTTTTTTCTTTTTTTAAATTTTTTATTATTTCGAAGGTAGTGAAATATAACAGAACAAGACAGAACAAAGCCAACTGAGACAGTGCAGTGAAGTTGGTACAGAACGTCATAGCGGGCTACCAGGATAACAGTAATAGGTACCATAGTATATCTCCTTATCTTCGTGATACTTGTTCTTTCAATCAGGTATAGCAAAATCAACTACAGAACATTATAGAACTTACCAAAACAGAATATTGAATAGAGCAATACAATTAATCAGAGCAAAGCAAAACAGTGATAACAATATTTGCTTTCAAAGTGATGGTAGAAGGAAATCCCCCCTATTTGCTATACTGCATGTGGTCAACCTCCCAAGAGATGCTCAGACCTCTGGCTCCCATTTGCTAATGGGGGGGAGGGGAAGGGTGCGAAGTTTGATTCTCAACCCGCATGCTGGTAGGCTCAGGGCTGCTTACCAGGGAGGTGAGTGGGTTGCTTTGTTTCCCAGCACCCTAAGTTCCAACATGGGACGGATCTCGGGAGACACTGGCTGGTTCTCTCCCTGGAGTGGCCGCCCTTTGCCCGAGCAACAGCTGCTTAACCAATGGTGCAAATTTCAAATACAGAGTAACTCATGTTAAGCCTCACCTCTGCTTGTGGGGATGGGGCTTGTATCCTTTAGCTCAAACCTCCTCCATGGGTCTTTTTTCAGTCCAATCATAGCTCCCTGATTAGGGCTGTCACTCATGGCCATCTCAGTCACTATGAGAGTATCACACTGGAAGTGCTGAAGTGAATCTCTCCCCAGGATGCTCTGATTTCTGAGTTTAAATAATTATCACTTTCTGAGAATGACTTCTGAGCAAGCACTCTCTCCAGGCATATGCCGTATGATTAGACCGGACTTGCTCTCCAGCTATTGCCTGGTGAAGGACTCACACATGAATGGAGTGAGTCACTCCCCTCATGCTCCCTGTGACTCATAGCACCTGCATTTCTCCCTGAAGCCCTGTGGAGCCTGCAGTTTCCACTTTCTGTCTGTAGATTTGGTCTCTTTTAACAGTCAGCCATAGCCAGGAGCAGGGAAAGTGTAGACTACCCATTTTGTTGTCTGTCTCTTCAGTTTCTCTGTAGGTTTTGATTTTTATGTCAGAGCCACCCTGGTACTTGAGGATCTCCTTTTCTCTTTTCCTTTTTCTTTTTTTCCTCAACTTGTTATTTTCCAGTGTTTGGAGCCTAAATCTCAGAGAGGCTGAGTTGTTGCTTACCACTCTGCCATTTTCCTGGAAATTCTTTAAATCCATTGTAATACCCTTGACCTACCTAATGCAGGTAATTCATGATTTCTTGGAATGGCTTCAGCTTTCTAGGTAATTCCAGTGTGCAAGTATGACATCCAATGCTTTATGTAGAGGAGTGATGGTCATATCACTGAAGGATGAGTGAGAATTTAATAGACAAAGAACTGATGATATGTTCTCATGAATTAGATGGGTCACATAACTTTCTTTTGGTATATGGTACTGGAGAATTAAGCCAGGAGCTATGCACTAAGCTACAACCCCAGCCTATTTTTATTTTTGAAATTTGGTCTTATTAAGTAGTTCAGATGGGACTTTAACTCACAGTTTCTCTATCTTATGTTCCAGACTACTGGAATTAAAAGTACATGCCACCATGCTCAGATGAGATAGGTTTATGTTTATGTTCTTGGATTTAGAATCTAACGATTCCATACCTGTATTCATACACTCAGAAGACTGAGGCAGGAGGATCGCTGCAAAGTTGAGGCCAGCTTGGGCTACAAAGTGAGTTCAAGTCCAACCTGAGCTGCATAGTGAAATCCTGTCATAGAAAGAAGACAAAAAATACCTAAGGAATCCAAAAGGTGAGCTTACATAGTGCAGTACAGGAATAGCATGTATGGCTTTTAACATCAGGCCCCATGGTCTTTCCATGAATCCACACTGTCAAGGACAAGAAAAGTTAATAATAATTCAAATGACACATCTTTTCAAAGTTGAGATAGTCACATAATACCTAAATATTAAAGTTAAATATTGCACTTGTCTTCCTTATGTAGATATAATTTATATTCAATTACTCCCATAGCGAGAACTGTTTTCAACTACCTAGATTGCAATTACAACTGTAAAAATAGATTTTTTTCTTTGTAGTACATGTCTTACAGTACAAATATGATAAAAGGCTGAATATTTAGTGAACTTTGATAATTGGCTGCTGCTTATGAATATATGCTAGCAATGTTGAGAAAAAAATCATTTTTGTTTTCCATTGCTGTTTTATCTAATGCATAAAGACTATGGAAATAATATTATGTGTAAACTCAGGCCAGAGGCATTCAAATAGAATAACTTAGTGATCTACTGAAACGTTGTTATGATTCTCTACCCTTAATTACACACACACACACACACACACAAAATGTCTAAACATTAATAAACAAAACTTTCGCATCTCTAGTTAACTGACTAAATCAATATAATTCAGTCAGATTAAATAAACTACTTCAGAAGCATATCCAAAACATATTGTATCAAGAATTCATGGGATAATTGTGGATACTTTTCATTAAATATGCATTGAACATTACGTTGCATTTTTCTACGACAATCCAAAACAACTAGAATTGAGTTTTATAAAATAATTTTTGTGACAATTTAATAGAGAAATTAACTCTTTTCTTGAATTTAAAAATTTTGATGAAATTTAAAAGAAATATGAAGTAGAATTTTATCTTTCAAAATGATGAAAGACCCCCCTACACCATAGTAATTGATCTGGTTAATCTTGCAAGGAATTTCACTGAGAGCAGAGTGAATGTCATTCAGACTTTATGGTGAAGAATGACCACAAGGAATGATTTGAAAATTTCACTTACTGTATTAGTTTCCAGTGGCTGTGTAAAGGAAATATTTCCTGTTAGTAATGTATGATTTGTACTATTTGAACTGTTTGTACATGGCCTGTTGAAATCTAAAGTTGCCCAAAAACAGAACTGGGTAACGGTGGGGAAAACTGGGTCATGAGATGGAAACTGCCCCCCCTTGACTAAGGAATTTACAACTTGAGCCTTTCCAGAGCATCTACTGCCCTTATTAGGTAGCGTCCACTACCCCGGTCTCGGACCCTCACCCTATGGATACTCTCCCCAATGAATACAGGATTGCCATTCAAACCAACCAATGCCATCTGCTTCTGTACCCGCGCTTGCAAGGTCTCCTCCTCCCTTTGTTCAA
>PVJX010022579.1:0-30344 GCA_004027295.1 Dolichotis patagonum
GAAGATTGGCTATAATCTCTAGTATAGAGGGCCTCGAAATACTAACAGAGAGAAACACAGGCACAGTAGATCAGGAGATAGGGTCCATTGAGCTGCTCTATATAGGGAGGCAGTGGGACCCAAAACAAGCAGTGCACCCCATGGGAGTGAAAGGGGAGGAATTGTCTAAAAAAGGGAGGCAGAGGATACTGTTAATGGGTAACAAGATTTAAAATTTACATTATTCTCACCACTCTGCTTGGATGGATTACATGCTGTTCCAGTTTGTCTACTTACACTAGACTTGAGGACATGGTCAGCTATCCCAAAAATAAGAGGACATATTATGGTAATCATCCCTAACTTTCCTATCAACTTATTCTGAAGCCCTTTATAACTTATACTGTCTTATTATGACTGATCTTATTTGAATCTGGCTTGTTAGATTGCTACTTTGTATTGACTGATTTTATTTAAATCTGTTATGATGGATAGCATCAAGTCTAAGTGTATAGGCAACTACACTGAAGATGACAAGATTCACTAAGATACCCACTCTGGTTTGATTATTACTTGCTTTTGAAGTCTTATAATGTCTTTAATGCTTTGTTTTTATTAATGTTGTTATACACGGCTGAGACACCATGGTAACCATTGTAGATCACCTTGTATTGTGGTTTTATGTGACTTTTCTGCCTCATGCTTTTCTAGGAATTGTTTTGTTTTACCTTGCTTTGTTTTGTTTTTCCTGCTAATACAGAAATGATAGATATACAAGTAGAGACTCACGCATGTGTAGAGCTTATAAACAGTTTACGGGAACCAACTATATAACACATGTTGAAATGAACAACTACTTTGAAGAAAAAGAGACACTACAATACCCAGTGCTGATTCCATAATGTCATGATGTGAAGTCCAGCAAAACTATCACTTTTTGTTCAAAGTGATCTTAGCTTGCTTTGCTTTGTTTAAGTTCAACACACATGAAGGTATGGACAGCTGTTTTGAGGAGAATGAGAGACACTATGACAGCCATTCTTGGCTTCCCTAATGTCTGGTCTTGAAGACCTGAAATGCCCTTCTCATCCTGCTCAGATCAATTCCATACTAGGTTGTTTCATGTGAATTCCCGGTATGTGACAATATGGACAACTATCTGGAAGAAAACAAGAGTCAATATAACAGAGAGTGAATATCTCCAATTGTCTAGTTTTGAGATTTTCATCTCTTACATTGCTTTCTTGTGATCCGCTTTGCTCTGTTTTGTTGTGTTTAATTCTACCCTTTTGATATAATTGCATGTATATTTGCATGGGTAAGATGGATGACTATATTGCTGTTTTTGTCAGATTGTGGAGTAGAACTGTTAACAGTCTCACTGTTTGAATGTCTACTTTACATGTTTTAACTTTGTAAATTGAACAACTATTTCCAAGAAGTCAGCATGTAATTTGTCAAGCAATAGTTTCTCAGGTATTTTTTGTTGTTGTTCCTTTCCTTTTTCTTGGAATACTGTATTGTTGCTACCATTTATTCTGTTTTGTTTTGTTTTGTTTTTTTTCTCTTTAAATAAAATTATTTAAAAAAAAAAGAGACACTACTGGGTCTCCTCCTGGTTCATGCCAGAGGAAGGTGCTTACCAAGAGGGCAGGCAAATTGCTTCTTTGTGCAGGCTTCTGGGTTTTACCATGGCTGTGGCCAGATCTTGGTGTTAAGAGGGAAACTTACAGCAGTGAATTATCACAGTAGGAAATCAGCATGAGCTCAAATAAACAACTTAATGTTGACCTCAATGTTGTGGAAAAACAAGAACAAATCAAGCCCAGACTCAAACAAGGGAGGAAATTATAAAGATCAGAGCAAAAATTAATGGAATCGAGACTAAGAAAATAATATAAAGAATCAATGAATTGAAAAGTTGGTTCTTTTTTTCTGTACCAGGAATTGAACCCATGACCTTGCACTTGTCAGGTAGGTGCTTATACCACTGAGCTAAATCCCTGGCCCTGGACCCTGTATTCTAAATAAGATGGAAAATGCAGAAGAAATGGATAGATTCCTAGATACATGTGAAATACCAAGTTGCATTAAGAAGCTATTAAAATTATAAATAAACCAATATCTGTCAATGAAATTTAAAATGTAATTAAAACTTTGGAACAAAGAAAAGTCCAAGTCCTAATGGATTCACTTTTGAATTCTACAAGAAATTTAGAGAAGAGCTAATGCTATTGCTTCTCAAACTCTTTAATGAAATTGAAAGGGAAGTAATCTAAGTCATTCCTAGAAGCAAGTAATACTCTGAGACTAAAGCTAAAAAACCAATAAAGAGAACTATAGGCCAATATCCGTAATGGACATAGACACAAAAATTCTCAATAAGGTACTGACAAACAAGCATCAGAGAAAACAGCTTCTCTTGAGAGTCACTGTCTAGGCACTAGCATATAGCAACATGAGGAAGACAAGAAGGAAGGAAATGGGTCCCCTGGACCCAGGAAGAATCTGAAGTGCAAATTTGGGCCCACAGAGAGAGTAAAAAAGAAAAACTTCAAGGAAGAAGAAGGCAGTAGCCAGCAGCACTTTCACCCTGAGATGGGCCCACTGTGTGAGAGAAGCTGTTGAAATCTGGGGATGCATGGTCACAGTGACGGTGATGGTTGGTGACCCTGGAAGCCTCTTCAAAGAGATGTGGCAAAGGGGGGGGGAGCAGTGAACATGGAGGACTGCATAGGTTGACACTGAGTACAGAGGACTCAGTCCTCCTGTGGGAGATGGTGATTATCCAGGAGCCATTTTGGAGTCAGGCTGATAAATCCAGAACCAGAACTGCTGCCCATTTCCTCTAGCAGCTCCTAGGACTGTTTGGACTGTGGTGAGCTCAGTGAGTCAGGTGTCTGCGCAGGCCTTAGAGAGATTATCCACTTCCCTGCCAGAAAGCTACTGCTGACTTGCTAGGATAATCGGCATGAATCGGAACCCTGTGTCCACAGGTTGTCTATTAGTGAAACCAGAGAGAATCCTGGAGGTGGACTGTTAGATTTTCTTTTCTTATTTTTTCTCCTCTTTCTCCTTCATTGTCTTTATATGAGTGTGAAGGTGATTCCTAACCTCTTTGTGGGTGTGGTTCTGTTCTGTTCTTCCTTTTATCTCTTCCATCTCTCTTTCTTTCAGTCTTCTGCTCCAGTTTCCCCAAGTTGATGTGATCCCCCGTTGTCTTCCAGTCTTACTTCTAATCTCTTTCTCTTACTCCACTTCTCGATTTTCTTCTTAATCCATGTTAAGTTTTAACTCTCAAGGGAAAAATCGACACATTACAGACTTATATATGGTATATACTATAGGCTCTGGTAACTGTGCCTTTTTTTTTTTTTTTTTTGGTATCAAAATTGAACTCAGAACCTTGTACTTGTGAGACAGGCACTTGGGCAGCTGAGCTATATCCCCAGCCCTATATTGCACATAATTATCTGGTTTGCTTTACATTTTGCTATATAATCAGAAATCTAATTCATATAGTTAAAATTTGCAAATTAAAGGTTAGCTCAGTTTGTTGTTTCCTAGGCTGTGTTTGATGTTATTGATACTACTATAGCCAAAATAGACATAATTGTTCTAAACAGCTATTGGTCCTGGTATTCCATGACTGAGATTAGGTAAGGATCATAGAAAATACAGTGGCATAGCGCCAGAGAACCAGGAACTAGGTCAAACAAGCAACAACTTCTCATCTCCAACAAACTGAAGAAGTAAGACCTTTCAACAGACTCAAAACCCAAAAACCAGTTACACCTGGAAGATACCTCAGAGATGTAATCATCACTTAAGGATCATAGGTACTACCAATAAGGCAAACCACCATAGGCAATTTACAAGCATCATATCAGGAATTAAACTAAAGAAAGAGAGAAAATAAAATGAGGACACTTAAGAAAAATGCAACTCCAGACATCTAGTTTGCCAAAGGCAAACCTAGAGGGCAATGAGGTGGAATAATCCAAAAGCCCCCACCAGGCCTCTCTAAAGTGATAACAACAAAGCAATTGAATGAGGCTCTGTAAAAAATGAAATCAGAAATAATCTCTCAGATAACTATAGAGATTACCAGAATATACACCATGCTTAGCAATATTAGAGCAGACACAGACCAAAAAACAGACAAGCTTAAGAAAATTATAGAAGCTCAGCATACAAAATAAATGGAATCCATAAAGCAGATTCAAGCAGATATCCAGGAGATACTGGCAAACAGAATGCATCAAATCATCAAGAAAATTATACACCATGAGCAAGCGGGACTCATTCCAGGGATGCATGGATAGTCCAACGTATGAAAATCAATAATATAATATGCTGTATGAACAGAGCAAAGACAAAAATCACATGATCATCTCAATAGATGCAAAAGAACATTTGATAAATTCCAATACACATTCATTATAAAAACCATACAAACAACTGGAATAGTCTTTATCTCAATCTGATAAGAGCCATCTATGACAAACCAATAGCCAACATCATACTAAATGGTAAAAAACTAAAAACTTTCACACTAAAATTAGGAAAAAGACAAGTATGTCCACTAATACCACTCTTACTCAATATAGTTCTGGACACTGCCAGAGCAATTAAACAAGAGAAAGAAATAAAAGGAATAAAGATAGGAAAGGTAGAAGTTAAATTATTATTTGAGGATGACATAATACTCTTTACAAAATATCACAGAAAGACTTCTAGATTTAAAAAACAAATTCAGTAGTGTACAAAGTCAACACTCTGGTGTGAGAAACCAAAAGTATAAATAGGGACTAGAATGTATAACAGATATATGAAATAAGAAGAGTTCTCAATTGGGAAAGGGAGCTAGGGAGGAGGAAAGGGGAAAGGAGAAAGACTAAAGAGAAAAATGAGAAAAGAAGGAAAAATAGGAACAAAGCTTTTGTAATAAGAAGGGGATGAGGGATTGAAGGGAGGATGATGGGATGGGGAAAAAGAGGAATTGAGATAAGTCATGTACAGGTACAAAGCCCAAAGATGAAAGTGATCATGATGTATGTTTGAAATGTACCAATAAATTTAATTAATAAAAATATAGCCATCAGAGTAGATTTGTAACTGGTGTAACTGGTGGTTAAAGTCCAGCTGAGCTGAATCAGCGTGGTGCTGAGCATGGGTGGCCACCTGAGGAAAGTTGTCAGCATGAAAAGGAGACCTGGAGAGGAAGCAGAAGTATGGGTTCTCTTAAGTGTTGTTTGGAGCCATTGGTTCTCCTGGAGGAACTTGTATGCTGGCTCCCCTGATATGAACTTGGCTGTTATTGTCACAGGAGCTCGGGATCTTGTTACTTAGAATGGCTGCAGTTCACTTTGGGGGAGCTCTGGTCCTTGCTTTGAGCATGACTTCTTGGCTCTGAAGGGGAAGATGGGTGCCACTTAATCTCCAGGAGAAGCCTGTCATGCTGGCTTCCTGATACGTATTCAGCTGTTCTCAGTGTTGAGGAGCTTGAGAGCTCATTGTTGCTGAGGGTGGCTATGGTACTTTTCAGGGGAGCCCTGGTCTTTATTTTGAGTGTTGCTTCTTGGCTGCAATGCAGAACCCTCAACCTACTGGCACGGATCCTTCACCCAGCTGGCACAGACTTCCTAGCTTCCACTGCTGACCTTTGGGCCTTTCCAGCACAGATCCATGGGACAGACTTGCATGGGTCACTGTTATAGGCTCTAGGTTTTCAGTTGAGTTCATGCCGGTTATTGCCATGGGATCCAGGCCCTTGGCTGGATTCTCTAGGTCTTTAGTGTTGTGAACAGATTTCCTGTACTTTCTTTGTATTTGACTCCTTGGGTGACCATTATCGATAATACTATAAATTATGTGTCCTGTATGTAATTGTTCTCTTTGCAACCCCTGACTACAACATCCACTGTCTCCAAAAGTTTCTCTGTGTGCTTTTGTATGACTTATTTTGTATATTTGTGTATATGGATTAAAAATACTTAACATGGATCTACCATCTTAATAGTTTAAGTACACAACTTTTTTGTGTGTGATAGGGTCTCACTATGTAGTCCAGGCTGGCCTCAAACTCATGGTGATCCTTCTGCCTCAGCCTCCTGAATGCTAGGATTACGAGTGTGCACCACCATGCTGGACTACAGCATTGTGTTGCTAAGGACAGGCACTGTATTGTATATTAGATCACAAGAACTTGATCATATATTTAAAAAACTTGATCATTTTCTTTACATCATGCTAATCAAACAGCTCCCCATTTCTACCACTCCCTATGGCCTTGACAGTCTCCTTTCTGTTTTCTGCTCTTGTAAATTTTATTACAGTACATAGTTCTTATAAGAGGCATCATGTAGAATTCTTCTTTAGGTGATTTATTTCAAGTAGTGTAATTTCTTTCAGGTTTACTCATATAGCTGTAAATCATCTCTTGGCGAGACATGGCGGCACATCCCTATAATCCCATAGTGAGTTCAATGACAGCCTGAACTACGTAGTGAGACCCTGTCTCAAACAAAAAAATCTCCTAACATGTCCATGCAGAACTGCATTGATTTTATGATAGCTCTCTCTCACACAGAAGATGATAAAAGTGTTTTGTTCGCATAGATGACTCAGGTCTTCACGTTCTTTTTGCATGATGCTGTGTTTCCCAAGTCACATGAGTGTGAGCAAGAAGAGGCACAGTCGAATCAAAATCATTCCATTTCAAGCTTATCTCCATTGGTTTATGCAGAGGTTGGTTGGTTACCTGCATGTATTCCTTTACAAAATCTACAGTGATTTTTTAAAAATTTAATTAAATTTATTGGTACAATTTAGGTACATACAATGATTGCATTTATCACAGGAAATTTTGATCTGTGTGTAACATACTTTCATTTGTCTTTTTAATCTATAATGATTTTTAAAATGTAGTATTACATAAGAAATAATGATAGTGACTTAATCCTGTTGTAGAATGAACAAAATATGAATTGCTCAAAATTTCCTTAGGGAAATTATAAATTTATGATACATATTTCATTAGTTTTACTACACAGTGTTATCAGGAAAACTGAAAGCTTACAATACCCAGTTAAAATGGTAGTTTTCGCATGGAACCAGAAATCTGAAGGTTGGAAGTTGTTGTCATTGCTCAAAAATGCCAATAAGACCTGGACTCTTTTGGTCCTGCCCTTCTTAATATGTGGACTTCGTAACGTGCTTGTTACTTTATGAAAATAAAAAAGGCAGCAGCTATTCCAGGTACCATGTGTGTAATCAGTGCAGGAGAATGGGGAAGGGACAGCAAGGTCCTTTGGCCCTTTTGTATGTAGTTGTCCTGTATCCTAGGGGAATTGGTGCCAGGAGCCCCAAGGATATCAAAATCTGAGGATGCTCAAGTTCCTTATATATAAAATATCTTAGTATTTCCACAAAACCTATGCACACCCTTCCACATATTTTACTCTCTAGATTACCTGAAATACCTAATGCAATGCAAATGCTATATACATAGTTGTTTTACTGTATTGTTTAGGGAATAATGAGAAGGAAAATGTCTGCAGATTTTTAGTCAGATGAAATCATCACAGGCCAACTACACAGTACATTAAAGCGACATAAGGTAAATAGGGCCCTGTAAGTGCAAGAGAGACTGAGGGTCTGTGACACAGCAGGGTGTTCCTACCTACATATCACTTCATTTGTGTGGATTCAGCATAGCGATCAGGGCATGGCAAATGACAAGTTCTGCCTATGGGAACTTCCTGTATATTTTTTTTCCAAATATTTTTGTTCCATGTACTGAATCTGTGGAGGTGAAAGCCAAAGATACTGAAGCAACAAATACAGGAGGCCAACTGTAGAAGCAACACTTTTTCTAACATTGCCTCTAACATCCCCCAAGAATTTCACTTTTGTCTCACTGGGTGGAACTTGTCACTTGGCCATGTTTAATTACAAGAAGGGCTGGGAAAGAATTTGATGTTTTACAAATATAAATTTACCTTTTTTATAAAGACAAATTTGAGGGCGGTGATCAGGAATGACCTGCCCTACCAATAACATCTAGATAGTCATTGCCAAATCTTCATTAGAGAATCAAGGAGTGGCCAGAATCCTGTTTTTGCTGTTTCTCATGGTATTTATATGTAAACTAGGTTCCTCTGGGTTTCCAAATGCAGGCACTGCGAATTTGAAGCTGGCATGGGCTACAAAGTGAGTTCAAAGCCAACCTGAACTGCATAGTGAAACCTTGTCTCAAAAAGACCAACAAACAAACAAATGATAAAAATAATAAATAATGATCAGAGTGAGGCAGCATTGATTTTGTGGGTGGCTGCATCTGACCTGATGCGAAAACAGAACCTCTTTTTGACTGGTGGGGCGGAGAGGGATTTTCCAGTTAGCAGAGGCAACTTCCACTCAACACTAATAATTTTTACCTGCAAAGTGCCCCATCTTTCCATGGCATTGTCACAGAACTGTGCTTTGGGTCCTCACAACCCCAAGGCAGAGCAGATATTGCCACCTTATTAAAGGAGGAAACAGGTCTTCAGCATTGGCCACAGTCTAACAGTGGCTGTCTCCCATTCCCTCTCCCCTCCTCTAACTCTACCGAGATGAGAAAGAGGGCCATTACGTTACAGAATAGCCCAGCAAGAGTGTGGCACCCCTCTCCCTGTGCTGGGGATTGAACCCAGCGCCTCAATATGCTAAGCATGTGCTCTACCACTGAGCCTTACCCCTACCCCAACAGGAATATGGTTTGATTGGACTTTTATAACTAGAGCTTTTCAAACTCTGGATTTTCAGTTTAGCAGGTTGTGAATAGTAGGAACAAAAAACAATATAGGTCAGAATAGAATAATAGCAATGTGCATGGTAACAAGTAAGTGTCCTTCCTGAAATGACTGCCTTACTAGCACATGTGTATGTGTGTGACTGTGTTTGAACTGGGTCATAATGTGTCATATTGTAGGCTACAGTTTAACTAGAGAGCCATGGACATAAATGGTGATGTCCTGGTCAGAACTGCTCAGGCTTTTCTTCATTGTCAACCTCAGGCCTCAGCCCACTTCCGACCCTTCAAATAGTACTAGCCATGACATGTCTGTGCTTAGATTCCCTGTGCTAAGCTCACACTCATTCTTTATCAGGGATGAAAACTGAATATGATATGTGATCCTAGGGCAAGTTCTAATAACTGAGAAGACAGCCCTCATAGGATCGTGAAATCTTTCAATTTTCCAATTGTTAAAACTGCATCAGTTCTGGCTCTGCTGTCCCTGGCTGTTCCGTGAACGTACTTAAACATTCCAGCGCATTTCTGCAGCCCCAGGCGAGGGGACTGACCTCCCTGGCACTCTTTGGAGGCATGCATCCCAGTAGGCTGCTAAAATTACCCCACGAGACAGCTGACTGGTTCCTTTTACTCTCGTGCCCTTAACATAGGACATCTCAGATCAGTTACAGTTCCCCAAATTCTTTTTCATGGAAAAAGCCATTTATTTCATCTGGGGAAAGTAAGGTCAAGGTCAGGTTCTTGCCCGTCCAGGTATGTGACTGACTGCCTGAGAGCCAGGCCTGCGAGGGGAACAGCGCGAAGAAAAGAAGGTGGCGCCTCAGTTAACACAGTACAGAGGTGGGGAGTCAGGGGTCAGGAGAGGGGATTCATTTCCTGTTGCTGCTGTAACAGATTTCCAAAACATTAATAATAAGTGACACAAGTTTAATTTTAGTTCCAGAAGTCAGAAGTCTGAAATGGGACTCACTGGGCTAAAAATCTTGGACCAGCAGGGTCCTTTCTGGTAGATCCAGGGGGAACCTGTTTCTTTCATTTTTTTCAGTTTCTAGATGCTGCCTACGTTCTTTGTCTTATGGCTCCCTTCCACCTTCAAGTGAAACGTGGCAAGTTGATTTTTTTTAAAACAACAAATCACTCGAATCTGATTCCACAGTCATATTCCCTTCTCCAACTCTTCTGCTTCCTTCCTCCACTAATAAAGGCACTTATAAATACAAGGGACCCACTGAATAATCCAGGGTCATTCCCCTACTTTAAGGTCAGGTGATTTGCAACCTTATTTCCTTCTATGGCCTTAATTTCTTTTGCTATCCAACCTAATGGATTCATAGGGCTGGAGACTGTCACACAGACATCTTTTGAGCTATAATATTGCTTTCTATCCATGAATAAGCACCAGGCTATGAGCTGGATAGGTGGTGTTTCAAGCAGAGAGAATAACCCTGTGTAGGACATGGTGAGTGAAGAGGAGGTTGGCGCACCCAAAGAATTGAGAGTGAGCCCATAGCTGGAATTTGTAGTGTGAAAAGGGGAGCAAGAGAAAACAGACCAGAGAGCCTCCAAGGTCACGCTGAGGATTTAAGGTTTTATAATAAGTATAACAGAAAGTTATTAAGGGCCCTTAAGCAGGAGGACGGTTTAGTCTGATTGCTCTGCTCTGTGGAGATGGGGTCAGCAGTCAACAGTGCAATGGGTGAGTAGTTCCTTTCATATATCTGCTCTCACTGGACACAAACTGGCAGTTTGCCGAGACACCATTCCTTTCTCTAAATAAAGAGTTAAATCACACTTCCCAGCATTGTATTAGTTGTTTTCCTTGTCACCAGAGCAAAGTACCTAACGCCCTCAAGTTAAAGGAGGAGAGGTTTATTTTGGTTCAATTTCAGAGGGTCTCGTAGACGGCCTGCTCCAAAGCAGAAATACCATGGTAGAAGGGCCCTATGGAGGAAAGCTGCTCGTGCTGTGGAGGTCAGAGAGAAGAGGAGCTGGGGACAAGACTATACCTTTCCAAGCCATGCCCCAGTGACCGCCCCCTCTGACCAGGTCTCACCTCCTAACAGCATACTCAGTAGGTTAATCCACTGACAGGCACAGTGCCCCCCCCCATCATCCACCACCTTCTCAAAGCACCGACTCTGACTTTGGGGGACAGTTTAGACCTAAACCTTAACAACATTTCACCCCTCCAAGAGGCTCATTTCCATCTTTGTAAGAAAAATGTATTGAGTCCTTGTCTAAGAGTCATCAAAGCCTTAACAGTTTCAGCACTACTGAAAAGTCCAAACCCAAAGTCGCCCCTAAGACTTTCCAGCATACAGTGGCCCAGGGTAAACATTGCCATCCTAAAAGGAAAGATGGAAAGAATAGGAAATAGACAGAAATCATACCAAAGCAAGATCAAAACACAGAAAGGAAAACATTAAATCCTGTAGCTCTATTCTCCAGCACCCAGGCTGTGGTGACATGTGCGCTCTGAAGGACTTGGGAAGTTCTATCCATAAGACTTTGCTGGTTGCAGCCTATGTGGTTCTCACTTATGCTGGGTATACTTTACTGCCTGCAGGTTTCCTCAATAGCTGGTCCATATTCTTGGCATCTTCTATATGCCAGGGGCTCCAGCAGACCTTTGGTTTCACTCTCACAGCTTCATGCACTGCCCTTTCATGGGCTCCTGGTAGGATCTGTAACCCTGGCAGATATATTTTCCTGGCCTCTCAGCCTTCCTAAAATCTTGGTGGAAGCCTCTGTGACCTCCTAACTCTTGCATTCTGCATGCCTGAAAAACCGGTATGACACAGATGATGCCAAGGTCAGCTGCCAGTTTGAGAAGTAGCTAGAGCCCCTTGGATCATGGCTCAGCATCTCCTGAGTGCCTGGACAGCTGCATTTGGGACACACTTCCTAGGCAGCCCTGAATGAGCAGATTCTCAGGGACTGTTTTTTTCAGTAAAAGATTTACAGTGTTGCACTCTTGGACCTCTAGTTGGGTTTTACTAATTTCAGAGGTACCCTTAAATTATCTTTCTTCTTGTCCCTGTACAATATATCTGGATTTTTTAATGCTAATCTTTTCAGCCACTATACTCTCTTTTCCTCCAACTTTGCAGGTACTTTCTTTATGGCAAAACTGCAAACTTTTTATAATTTTTTTATTTTAAAGAGCATAAAACTAAGCAAAATCAAATAAAATAAAGCCAATCAAAACAAAACAGTGTGATACAGCATTTCAAAACTGCAAACTTTTGAATGATTCAAGTTTGCATTTCTTCATGATTCTTCTGACTTAAAGGAGCCAGAAGTATCTGTGCTACAGCCTGAATGCTGGGCTGCCTTGAAATTTCTCCACCAGGTTAATTAACTTCACTACCCTTAATCTCAATATCTGCCAAGTCTCAGTATATGGGACACATGTAGACACATTTCTTGTCAGAGCATAATCTAATGGAGTCCTTTTCCCCATCTGAGAGCTCCTGAGCCAGGCCTGTACTGTCTGCATCCTGCTTTTGAGTGTTATGCTCTTTTGAGGTCTGACTAGTATCACACATCAAGCACTGCTTACAACTTTCTGGGACTTCCCCAGCTGGCATCTCCAAGCCTTTCAAATTCTTCCTGCAAACCAGTTCCAAAGGCACAGTCACAACAGTGGCCCCTCTCCTGGTGCTAATTTCCTGTACTAGTTATTTTACCATCACTGAAACAAAACTTCAGGTATTTGCTATTTAAAAGAAGAGATTCATTTTGGTTCACAGTTTCAGTGGGTTCAGTCCCTAAGTATCTTTTATTTAAATGAGGCTTTATGGCTAATTATTGCCAATAGACTGTGACTAGAAGTGGAAAAAGTAAGTAGGCCTGCTCTGTGCTCTTTTTCTTTTTTTTCTATGGAGATTTTGGATGCCATGTATGAATAGCTACATTACAAAAAGGCAGGCATCTGGATCCTTAGACAGTTCTATCACTATTCTGATTGATGTAGGTGACAGGGAGCAATATATTTTACTGTATTGCTTTGGAATTCTCTATTACCAGTTAGTTAATCCTGTGTAATATACAAGCAAACAGAAAAAATAAGATAATCTAAGTCTTAGTAAGATCCACGAAGGGAGTAATAGTATAAAAGGATGGAGGATACTTAGAAGAGAGCTACTACATTCCGCCAGTCTGTTTCTTTTGATTGGTCAGTTGGCAGCATTAACATAGATGGTTATAACTGACTTGTATTGACATCCTCATCATGTTATTTTCCTGTCGTTGGTTCACTCCCTACCCTTCTCTTTAACTGTTTGCCTTGCCTGGTGGATTCCTTCTGTTGGAGTTCATGGAGTTGTAGTGTTTGTTATCCCTTTT
Source organism: Dolichotis patagonum (assembly GCA_004027295.1). NCBI lineage: Eukaryota > Metazoa > Chordata > Mammalia > Rodentia > Caviidae > Dolichotis > Dolichotis patagonum. Next base: position 13,127 of record PVJX010022579.1, read on the forward strand.
GAGAATGTCCTTCAGAACATTTTGGAGTGTTAGTTTGGTGGTCATGAAGTTCCTCAGGTGTTCTTTGTCATGGAAGTATCTTATTTCTTCACTGATTTTTGAAAGATAAGTTTGCAGGATACATCAATCTGGGCTGGAGGTTGTTTTCTTTTAGGGCTTGAAATACTTCACTCCAAGCTTTCCTTGACTTGAGGGTTTGTGTGGAGAAGTCATCTGTGATTCTGATGGGCTTTCCTTTATAGGTGATCTGTTTCTTTTCTTTAACAACTTTTAATATTCTGTTCTTGTGTTGAATTTCTGGAATCTTGACTATGTCTGGCTATAGGTTATTTTTTTTATCATGGCTGATGCAATACTGTATGCCTCACTTGTCTGTGTGTCAAATTTTTTTTCCCTGCCAGGGAAGTTTTCTGTCATTACTTCTGTGAACGGGTTTTTTTTTTTTTTTTATGATATTTGTGCTGTCTCCTGCTTTACCACTGACTTCAGTCAATCTTATGGTATTCTTCTTTGCATCATCTGGTAGCTGTTGAATTGATCTGAGGGTACTACAAACACAGTACTGATGAAGTTGGGTGTGGTGATACATACTTCTAATCCCAGCACCCAGAACGCTGAGGCAGGCAGATCTCAAATGTGAGGCCACCCTGGGCAACTTAGCAAGACTCTATCTCAAAAACAAATAATAAAGCAAACAAACAGAGTACCATGGAAGGTATTCTTGATGGAGTCCTGAAGGAGGAGAAGCAAAAGCTAGAAGAAGAGGCAGGGAAGTACTTTCTGGATAAAGGAATTAATAAATGCAAAGAACCTGCATGGGAAAGTATGTGACATGCTGGTAGGATGCATGTGGCCAGTGAGGCTAGAATCAGAAGCACAGACACAGGCTCCTCTTAGGGAAGGATTCACAAAAGGCCACCAGCATTGTTGCAACCCACCCCCCAAGACCCAAAGTGCTGCAAAGGTGCATTTGCTGCAGAATGTACACATAGAAACAATGCCTTCCCCACTCTCTTCCTAGCTCATGCCACCAATTGGGGCATAAGTGATGAAGAGTGGCATGACATAAGGGTGGTAAGAGTAGAAGCAGGGGATGGCTATTGCAAAAGTCTAGCTCATTCTGGTAACTTGGAATAGGTGGTGACAGCATTGATGGAATAAAATGATTACATCTGAGATATACTGTGTGGATAATGAAGATGATAGGAAACAAAAGAGGACATCTGGCTTTTGGGTTTGAACTTGAGTAGATGATGATGACATCTATCAAAAGAAAGACTAAGCAGGAACAGGTTTCAGGGACAAAACCCCAAAGGGGACTCTCTTAAGTGTGTCGGGTTTGAGACGATTATTTACACCTATGAGAAGGGGTTAAATGGGCAGCTGGATTGGGAGTGAAGCAGCTGACAGAGTAGGGCTGGGTGTAAACATGCCATTTCTCAGTGTATTTAGAACCACAGGACTAAGTGAGACCATTAGGGAGAGAGGGTGAAGCATGAGAGAAGGGGCTCAGGAGGGAGCCCTGAAACATTCTAATAATTAGATATCTATAAAGGGGAAGGGTCAGGGAAGGAGACAGAGAAGAATTAGTCAGGGATGAGGGCCAAGAAAGAGCATGAGAATATTTCTTTCATCAGTGAAAATAACTTTTTTGTTTCTGTATTTTTGTTTTTTGAGACAGGGCCTTGCTATGTAGTTCAGGATGGTCTAGAACTTATTATATTGCTCAGGTTGGCCTTGAACTCTGGGCAATCCTCCTGCCTCAGCCTTCTGAGTGCTGGTATCACAGGTGTGCACTACCATGCCTGTTTTGTTTTGTTTTGGTAGTACTTGGAATTGAAACTACAGCCTTCCAACTGAGCTACATCCTTTTTTGAGACAGAGTCTTGCTAAATTTGAGTTTCCCAGGCTGGGCTCAAACTCCCCATCTTCCTGCTTGGCCTCCCAGGGTGCTGTGATTACAGGTGTGTGCTGTCACACTGGGATATATGTCATATATATTTGGTTTGTTTGTTTGTTTCCCTTTGTAATTTAAAATTGCTTTCATTTAAAAACTTTGAGAGGCTTAATTTTCTGGGTTCCTATTTCTAATTCATCCCCAGACTCCCCACTGGCAGTGTGAAGCCTCCTATTGATTTCTTGACAAACATCAGGTGATGCATGTGTTTTTCTTCTTTTTCCCCTTGGCCGTATATTTTTGGGATCTCTTTGTAATCCTGCTCCAGTCTGGACTGGTTGCTATTGTCCTGAGATTTTTCTGTCAGTTATCTTTAGGACTCCTTTCCCTACCCTCCTGCACTGATCTCCTATTTCTTGGGTTCCACGTCTTCCTGCTTTATTCTTTGCTTGGGGGATGGGGAACATATCTTTCATTAGCTCTCCCCGAGGACGCATGCGTGAGGATGCAGTCAATTCTTTAAGAACTTGTACACCTCTAACTTTTTAATTCTCCTATTAATAGTTTGGTCAGGTAGGTATTACAGTTTGGCAATAGATTATCCTCAAATTTAAGATGCTGTTTCATTGCTTTTAGCACTATTATTTATTTATTTTTGAGACAGTTCAGGCTGGCCTTGAATTCACTATGTCACTATGTAGGCCAGGCTGGCCTTGAATTTGCAGGGATCTTCCTGCCTCTGCGTGAGTGCTGGGACTACAGGTATGTGCCACTATTCCTGGCCTGAAGTTATTATTTTTAATCCTTTAAATGTGATGTTTGTCTTTTTTTGTCCCCTACTCTATCTCTCTCCATTATAATTAAGCTATAAAATTTACAACAGGACACAAACAAATTCAGTAAGAGTACAGTAGTGTGCCCAGGAATAAAAGTAGAAAAACTAAACTCCAACTGAAAGATTTAACCTACAGATGGCATGTTCTTCTATATAAAGGGGACATGATCGTGTGGGTCCCATGTCCTGGACCTTAGTCTTGATTCTTTTAAAGACAGTCTCATCTGTGTCCTGATATTTTCCATTCCCCATTTACTCAGCTAATTTGAGCTGGAAAATCTGCTGGTAGTTATAGGATTATATAACTTCAGAAAGATTTGAGATTAAATATAGAAATGATGAGCTAAATAAAACTCATAGTACTAATATTTTTAGCTCTAGCCATTAAATGTAAGACAATCTCATGGTTTTGTTACTTATCTGAAGTGTAATAGCAAAGATGGGAATTATCCTCTTTAGAGAAACTGACATGTTACTCTGGTTTCTATTTGAAATGTGCAATTGATATACTTGTACTTTTAAATAGAAAGCATATGAGGATTTGGCTAAATATATAAACTGTACTTATGGTAGTAAGAGGATTGTGTTGCCAGTTGGAACCAGAAGGTCTCCTAATGGTCACTCAGGTACCACTAGCTGTTACTTGACTAAGCTACTCCCTCTTCACCCAAAATGTGTATGCACTAGCCTATGCGCAGTGGAGACCAAACTGGAATACTTTAGAGTGAATTTTGCTAATGGTTAGCTGAGGGATTCTAAAAATCAATAAAATATTTTTCTGTAAAGGATCAGATTATAAATATGAAGCAGGCCAGGAGGCAAAATCTGAAATATTACATGGAGAGCTATATAACATCTAAAATTTAACTATTAAAAATATAAAAATTATCCTTAGTTTAAGGATTGTATAAAAGTAACCAGATAGACTTGGCCTATGAACTGTAGTTTGCTGAGCCTTGGGCACAAAAACTAAAAGGATATAGTTATGGTTTAGACATGTCTGAGTGTCCCCCCCGTGTGTCGTATGTTGAAGTTTAACCCCCATTGTGAAGTGCTAAGAGGGTGGACATTTAACCTGTTACAGCGTTTAGAGGTGGGGTCTTTGGGAGGTGATTAGGACTAGAGATCATTATGGTGATGCTCCCATGACTGACTCCTGATAACTTCATAAGAAAAGGGACAGAGACCAGAAACACACAGATGCTCCCTCTCTTGCCATGTGGTGCCCTGTACTGCTTTGCAACACTGCCAGCAAGAAGCCCATCGCTAATGCATCCCGTAATCCTAGCCCTTTGGGAAGCTGAGGCAAGATGATCACAAGTTTGTCTCAAAATAAAAAATAAAAAGGTCTAGGGATGTAGCTCAGTGGGAAGGCCATGGGTTCAACCCACAATACCACAAAAATAAAGAAAAGAAGGCCATTACTAGATACAGTCCATAGATCTTGAACTTCTTAAACTGAGTCAAAATAAACTTTCTCTCCTAACACTCAATCTGTGTAACTGTTTTTGGCAACAGAAAACAAGAGAAGATGTTAAAAGAGGTAAATGCACGGAGTAAAGAGAAATTAAATAAACTAGATGTCCAAGTTCGGCTAACCAGAATTCACATGAGATTGATTCCCTGCACTACTGTTTTTTTCTCATTTTCTCTGTGGAGGACACACCAGGAAGCAGATCACAGTGGTGGTGACGTCAGAGGGGGAGGGATACACCACTTGTGGATCATGCCTGGTACTATATTAAACACCAGGAATATAGTGGTGACTAGCCTAGACTGGATCCCTACACTAAGGAGCTTATTGTCTGCTTAGAGGGACAGGGAAAACTGAAGTGTGCTTGTCTATTTTGATATGGTACCTGCATGGATGCACATGGAAGGTTCACACTTCACTTGCTGATGCACTTAAAACATGCGTTTGTGTTTTCAGGTGTTTTTCCTCTCCACCCCACTTCCCTTCTTTTTCAGACAGTGTCTCACTAAGTTGCCCAGGCTGGTCTCTTAACTCTTGGCCTCGAGTAATTCTCCTGCCTCAGCCTCCAAGTGCTGGGACCACAGGTGCATGTCATTGTGCCCAGCTAAACATGCATTCTTAACAAAGCACATGGAACTACGAAAACTGCCCAAAGCAACATTTCCATAAGACAGTGTTTCTCATACTTGTAAACTATTGCTATCTTGATTTTTTTTTTTTTTTCACCGCGGATCGAACTCACGACCTTGTGCCTGCCAAGAGGGCGCTATGAGGATGAGCCGTATCTCTGGCCCTATCTTGATAATTTTCAAACTAAAAAGTTAGGGTACAAAAAACAAGTGCAATTTTACTTCCTTCTGACAGTCAAGATTTCACATGGGCGCATACCGCCACTCCATGAGAAGGATTTTTTTCCATTGCTCGGGGCTTCCTCAAGTTCTTTTCCCGCGGATTGGAGACCCTACGCGGTAAGGATGTCACCGCGCGGACTAAACTTCCTCCTCACAGGAGGGAGTCGGAGCTCCCTTTTGGTGTTCCGGCAGGAGCTCCGCTTAGCCGAAATCCACTCACCGGCATCCGTGGGCGTGGCCTGGGCGGGACTGTACAAACACGACCAATGGGAGCCGACGTCATGGGCGGACCATCCAGCGGCGGGGAGGGGCTGCGAGCTGGCTCCTGGGCTGCCCCCGCGGCAGGGCGGCCTTCTTTTCGCCGGAGCGGCGTTTCTGTCGGGCCCCGGCTGGTCCTGGGTGGGGGAACGTGGAGAGCTACCTCCGCCGGTGAGTGTGTGACCCGCGCCTCTGTCCAGTGCCCCGCTTTCTCGGAAGCACCCGGAACCCCTGATGGGAGGTGCGGTCTCCCGAAAGCCGACAGGGCCCAGTGTGCTCGGGCTGACAGTGCTTCGGAGTTGGCATTCAGGGCCGGCTTCCTGGGACCCGAGGTTCCGGGACTGGGCTCCCTAATCCGTCTGCTGCTGCGGGGTCCGGCAGGCTCTATCGGAGGCGCAGTAACTGTCTCCTGTTCCAGTGTCATTGGGGTGCACGCGTGGAGCTCATTCTGGGATCTCAGCGCCCGCACCCTGCTGCCGCAGTTGGTTCTTGCTGCGGGTGCGTGTTTTCCTCCCACGGAGTGGGCTCCTTCAGGCTGAGCAGCCGCGCACGCCAGAAAAGTGCACGCTAGCCTTTGACTTACTCAGGGAACAAACCATGTTGGCTCATGTTTGCAAGAACTGATCAAATGAATTGGCTTTTAAAGTTAACGTAGCTTCGGGTTTTCTCACTAAGTGTAACTTCATATAAAGCAGTCACAATGATCGAAAGTATTACTTCTACACACGAATAGCAAACCAATGTTGGAAGTGCCCTGCAGAGTCTATGTTTGTCCTACTTGTGTATGAGAAAGTTGAAAGGCGTAAATTTCGGGTTTGGTTTTGCTGCTGTCAACCTTCGTGACCATGGGCTCTGTTATTCATGTGCAATGGGATAGAATTCCTAAGATTCTTTTTAAAGCCTACGTTTCATAAGTTTGTGTTGAGCTTATTTTTTGTCCTGCATTCTTATAGGAAAGAGCTCATCAAAGAGCAGTCCAGCAGGGAACAAAGATTTATGAGAGCACATAAGGTTAAGGATTGCTTGCAGTTTAAGACTGCAGACTGAAAAGGGAGCGCCGAGTAAAATTAAAAGAATTTGTCAAGAATTATATAAGAGAAACTTGGAAAGCTTTCACAAGTACTAGCAGCAAATGTTGTATTTAATTAGCTCTCTTTACAGCTCAACAAATAAGGTCAGGTGAAAATAAATGTTAGGTAAATGTATGAGAGGTTATAATAGACAAGATAGGTAACAACATATATCTTAAATATAGGGAGAATTTTTTGGAATCCTTAATTTATATAGACATTCAGAAAACACTTTTCTGATACAAAAATAGTTTTGTATTTCTTGCAGAAAAATTTTCCGTTTATTCTGAATATGTAGGTCTGTGTGTGTGTGTGTGTGTGTATGGCACACTACTAGAGATTGATTCTGGGAGCCTTGCACATGCTAGGCAAGCACTGAACAACTAAGCTATAATTTCAGATCCCAATATGTATTTTTTTAAAAACAACTTTGAAGATAGTGCTTGGCTACAAAGAAAAGATCACGGTAATCCATCAGAGAAACATTAATTTGAGTGCCCCATAGCTGTTACTTCTTTGAGGTTGTGTTACTTCATTTGTGAAATCTGGATGATGCTTATTTCGAGTTGTCAATCTGACTGGCCTGGCCCATAAATCTCAACATTTTAGTGCAGTTGATATTTTTTCCAAAAAGCTACTTGGAAGTTAATATGAAACACAGCTAAAAGCTAAAAAAATAGATTAGTTTACTAAACAGGATTATAGCCCAAGATAACTGAAGCCCTGTCCCAGCTTGCTGGGACTGGTACAGTTTAGTGGACACAGGCTCACATAATCTTAACTAGAGCCTCCTCTTGATTGGATGTCCGTCCACCTCCTGAGGCTTCCTGATTCTTGTGTAAGCCAAGTAATTATTTTACTCTGCAAACATTAACTTGGGAAGGCCCGGTAATCATAACTGCTCAGAGATCTTATGTTAGCATTTGGAAAGGAAAACAGAAGAGCCAAAAAGTTGTTTTTTATTTTCTTACTAGATAACTTTTCTATTCAACTGTAATTGAAGAGAGAGTATTTTTAATAGTGTGCTAGAAATGGTGCTGCAGGAGTGAATGGTCATTTGTGGAAGGTAAGTTTTATTTTGGCAGTACATCTGAAAGCTAATGAGTATGGGATCCATCCCATGTGATTCAAAAGGATGAGGAGGCAATTGTTACAGTTGAGAATTTGTACGGTTAATCCACAGCCTTTGAATTTTAATCTAAATAAAAATTGAATACCAAAACTGACAGAGGTAAAAGCCTAAAAATAGTGACATAAAACTAGAAAATTAATGAGCTGGGATGAAGTTAAATGGCAGTAGAGTTACTTTTATTAAATTTAAAGATTGATTATGCTGGGTGTGGTGGTGCACACCTGTAATTCCAGCACTTGGGAGGCTGAGGCAGGAGGATTGTTGTGAGTTCCAGGTCAGCCTGGGCTACACGATGAGATCCTTTCTTAAAACAAAAATCAGTTATAGTCTTATTTCCCATAAACTTTTGCTGACATCTTGAAGGCTATCTTGTGTGGGTATTGTGTGTGTGTATGTCCACATGATACTTATATTTCATTGTTTAAAAAAAGTCACTTCTAAATAAGGTAAATAGAAAGATCAACTATAATGTCATTTTTTTCTTTCTTTTTTCTTTTCTTTTTGGTACTGGGGATGGAACTCACAACCTTGCGCTTACCACGCAAGTGCTTGAACCCCTGAGCTAAATCCCCAGCCCACAAGGTAGCTACTTAAAAGAGTAATTTAAATGGTCATAGTCACAACTGTGTTATCATTTTTGTAATCTGGCAATTTTCAGTAATGGCACGATGCTTGAGCTACATTGCTGCAATCCTCACTGTGTCACTGGGGTCCTGGCGTCTACTTTTAAGAAGCTCTGTAGCCAGGTTAAGAACACCTGAGGAATCTCATGTTCCACACAGGTGCTTGAGAATACGTAGTGTGACACCATCCAAAATAAGAATCTTACAGGAGGTAGGGGTGGGGGAAGTGGCAGCAATACCTGCTGACTTCCTCTTGCAATGGTGAGAATGGTTTGAGACTAGCGTGGTGGTTATACAGCACAGTGGAGGTAATAAGTGCCACTCACTGGTTCACTTTAAAGTGGTTTTATATAAATTTCACTTCAATAAAAAACTTGGGATAAAAGATTGCAAGAACACTTTTTATATACTATTTGTTGGGAAAATATATTATTGCTCTTTAGGATGACTACCTTCTGAATATTTTATGATTTCTCTCTCTCTCTCTCTCTCTCTCTTTTTTTTTTCTTTTGGTACCAGGGATTGAACGTACCACCTCCTATTTGGCAAGCAGGCACTTACAGCACTGAGCTTAAACCCCTGGCCCATGAGCACATTTTTTATTGTTTATAAGATGCATCCTATTAGCAGTCAGTACCTTTTTGGTTCTGCTTTGTATGTCTTCCTTTTTCAAATTAATAGGAATCTTTAATCACCACAACCTTCTTATGGGTTCTTTATTTTTAAAATGTTCTCGGTGTTTTATGATAATGTTCAGCCTTAGGTTGTAGCAGAAAGAACGTTGCACTTGGAGTCAGAACACGGGGTTGTCAGCATAGCTCTGTCCCCATCAGCTGTGTGGCCTGAGGCAGGATACCTTGGTTTGACTGGATTTTGTAGCCTGTTTTCAGAATGGTAGTATTTGACTTCCTATCCCAAGTGTTTTTGGGACAGCCACTGAATCACTTACACGAGACACTTGTTAGTATCCACATACCACTGCTAGGTAATCATTGTTTTGTTATTTAACTTGGCAAAACCCAAAATGAGTTGGGGAAGTTGCTAGTGAATAGTATATGAATTATTAGACTTATTATTAGTATGTGAAGTGAATGTGATAATCGCTACACTACAGAAACTGCTCCCTACATTTTTTTTTAAAATTGGATAGGGTCTCACTTGTAGTCTAGGCTGACCTCAAGTTCACTGTGTAGCCCAGGCTGGCCTCCAACTCACAGCAGTCCTTCTACTTCAGCCTCCGAGTGCAGGGGTTACAGGTGTCTACTGCTACCATGCCCAGATCTAAATTTACTATTTATATATTCCTGCAGCCTATAATTTACAGTGTTAATTATTATATTAGTTATGAATTTAGTAAGACTTAGTTAAGTATAGGTATTAAATGTTTTCAAAGATAGAGGAGTTATGTATGTTTTCATGGATAGTGAATTGAATTTAGGTGACAAGGCTTGCTTTTTGGTACTGAAATCTATAAAACATGATGATCTTCAGGTTCTGTGCTGAGGGAACCTTCTACCCCAATCATCTGTAACTACTCTGAATTTGGCTAATGTAGTCATGGTTTACAAGGAGAACAGATTTATAGTATCATTTTATAATGGTCACCCAATGAGTCAGATACAAAAGAAAGAGTGCTGGAAATTTGTCCACACACTAAGACCCAAAGAAATTGAGCTGAGGGCCTGCATCCCATAGCAACGTCCTGCATGAGTCCAGCTGAAGAGTGAGAGCCCATGACAATGCCCTTCATGGAGGCCTAGAACCTATGACGATGTCTCATGCAAGTTTATTTCACGGATCTGCACGGGGAAGGCCCAAAGGTCAGCAGTGGAAGCTAGAAAGTCTGTGACAGCTGGATGAAGGATCTGTGCCAGTAGGCTGAGGGTTCTGCACTAGAGCCAAGAAGCAACGCGCAGAGTAAAGACCAGGGCTCCCCGAGGGCTCCACAGCCATGCTCAGCGACAATGAGGTCCCGAGCTCCTCAGATAACAGCCAAGTTCAAATCAGGAAGCCAGCGTGACAAGCTCCAGGAGATTGAACAGTACCCCATCTTCCTCTCAAGCCAGGAAGTAAGGACCAGAGCTTCCCCAAAGTGAATCACAGCCATTCTCAGCAACAACAAGGTCCTGATCTCTGATGATGATGATAACAGCCGAGTTAATATCAGGAAAGACGCTTGACAAGCTCCTCCAGGAGAACCAAGGGCAACAGGAGAACTAACAACACCATGAAGAACCAGTAACACTACTACTTGCAGGTCTCTTTTTTATGTTGGCAACAATCCTCAGGTGGGCCATCCACTCTCAGCACTACACTGACTCATTTCAGCTGGTTGCTACAAGTTGACCACCAGTTGTTAATCCACCACAGTTAAGATCTGCAAATAAGGAGTAACTATTGTTAAAATTATGTAGCATCCTCTGTGGGCTCCTTATATTTCCTCTTAGCTTAAGTAAACTCCGTGGGCTTGTTGAGAACAGGCATTCTGGGCATTAGTGATGTGTGATAGGCTTCTGGAAAATGTAGATGTGGGAAATTCCTAAACACATGCAAAAACAAAAATACTGGGCATATTATTTTGCCAAAAATTGCTATAATGAATTAGAAATTTTATTTTAAACTGAAAATATTGTCAACTTTGTATATACAAAACTGTATGAATTTGTGTTTCCTGTTTCTGCGCACAAGGCCAGATTTACTAACCAGATCACATACAACTGTGTAACATGTATCATGAAGGGGAAGGCTGGGTTGTGGCATGTGAGTATATATTGCAGTGAAGGAGAGAAAATTAGAAGACAATATTTATCGATCATCTTTAATATGTAATCGCTACAGTAGGCCTAAAGCTAGGTATTTTATTTCTCTTAGTGAATAAAAACATGTGCATTACCCATAGTTGGTTGTATTAGCTGTTTTGATGATGATTTTTGGAGAAAATACCTAGACTTATGGTTCACAGGTGCTTCCTGAAGGAGCTATGTGGCTCTGACCCAGGTCAGCCTATTTCCTGTGAGTTAAGCTGCCCTCTAGTTAGTGCCATAATGTGGCTAAGAGAAGAGAGCTGACATTTCAATAGGGTACACTAGAAGTAGAGTAATTTTCACCTTACTGCTATGATGCAGGTTTGTAACATTTTCCTGCTCCAGTGTACCTGATGCCTCTCCTTAGGGACTCAGTAAAACAGTGGCAGATTAATAGCAAATATTTACATCATGAAGAAGAAAGATCTAATCAGACTGTCTAGAAAACACCCACCTCCACACTACACTGAATGCATGTACACAGAACAGTGTCAGCCTGGCATGAGGCTTTTTTTTTGCGGTACTGGGGATCGAACTCACGACCTCACACTTGCCACACAGGTGCTTATGCCACTGAGCTAAATCCCCAGCCCCTGGCATGAGGCTTTTTGAGGCCTCAGTGAAAATTAAGGGCACTTAATGTTGAGGATAGTTGCAGAGGGCTTCAGTGACAGCCCGTGATGACACTCTAACAACCAGGGAGTTTAGGCAAGAAGCATCCTTAGTGACAGACTGTAACTTTGAATAATCATCTTCTTGTGTCCAGGAGAGAACCCTGTTGGAGATGATGCTTGTATGACTGTAAGGAGAAGTGACAGAATGTCAGCCCTCAACTGGAAGCCCTTTGTCTATGGAGGGCTGGCCTCCATCACAGCCGAGTGTGGTAAGCAGCCCAGGGTACTGAAGTTTGGTGGTATTTGAAACTTACTAAAGTTTCCATTTGATATTTGATATGAATGTTGTTCCAGTGTAATTTGTTATAAAACCATCTCAGAATTCAGAAATGCCTTCTTTTGGTATTTTTTAAGATAGAATAGTCATTTTGGCTGCTTACTAGCAGTTCAAAGTACGAGGGGAGAAAGTTGAGGCTGTTGACCAAATAAAGGTTATTTTGTATATTGTCCATATTCTTTTGGTATTTTGACCCTGTTTATTCTCACTTCATTCATTCAAAATACATTGATTGAGCAACTTCTGAGCATCAGTGCTGGGCCTGTTACTTCATTTGCTCAGTTGCCTTCCAAGGCCTGTTAATTATTCACCTACTGGCTTGGGTTCTCTATGTTGGTGGGCTTTCAGGAAATGAATTGATACATTTCAATGAATGATTCTCTCATTAACCTTGATTCAAGAATCAAACTCACTGTGGATGGGTTTTATACATTTGGATGTCTATATTTATATTTGTGTATGTATTTCAATACATACACTTATGTTTGGGAGAAGCACTATATTAAACATCTCTACCTGCATTATCAGATTTAATTTTAGACTGTAAAACACACTTTCCTAAGTGAGAAATTCCTTTAGAAAATGAAGTTAACCTCTCTTCAGTTCATTAAATTTTAGTCTTCATATACATATAGAGTAGTAACTGGTTTTTAAATGGATTTCCTATTTGTGTAAATCTATTTCCTATAACAATGCTTCCTCCTATGTCCTTTATAGAATAAGATGATGTATACATAAAAATGTAAAGAAAGAAAAATACATTCATACATTTTTTGCTTTTGTTATTCTTTCCCTCCCTTTTTAATAGAAAAAAGTTTGCACAGTTATTACCATTTCTTGTTTCTTATTTTACATTATAGTTTGAATGCTTCCTTAGTAATATATCATTCTGTATACTTACTGAGTTTCTTTTTACTTAGTGAACTATTCTTTTCTTAAAAAAATTTTAAGGCACATTTCCAATTGATTTAACCAAGACACGGCTCCAGATACAAGGCCAGAGGAATGACGCCAACTTTAGAGAAATCAGGTATCGAGGAATGTTGCACGCTTTAGTAAGGATAGGCAGAGAAGAAGGGCTGAAGGCGCTGTATTCAGGGTGAGTAACGCTGTATTGTGTATTTGTATTTCACTGTTGACTGTTTCAAAAGAATAGACTTAACTCTAGTCCTTCATAGTGGAAAAAGTAAACATTTGATCTATATCTGAAAGGAGCAATTAGCACAGTAGGTGTTTTTTTTGTACCGGGGGTTGAACTCAGGACCTTATGCTTAGCAGGCTAGTGCTTGAGCCGCTGGGTAAATCTCCAGCCCAGCACAGTAGATTTTGATTCCAGCTGTCTTTTCTAAATATGTATTTTATGTAGCATATCGTTTTAATGATACTGCTTTTATTTGTATAAATACAAACAATAATACAAAAATGGTTTAAAAATCCTGTGTTTCAATTTCTCTCTCTTTGAAAGTATAACTCTTCGCCTTAGCTATTCTGAATTATGGAAGTTTTGCTGTAAAGAAAACGTTGTAGCATGGATAAGAGTTGCATTGAACTCAGCATTTAATGGACAGTGTTTAACAGTGTTCTGTAGGCTATGGGTAGGAGGGTGAGTAAATAGACTTCACTAGATGGATTAGATGAAGAGTCAAGGGAAATTAAAGGTCAAGGGGGAAAACGGAGGGTACATATTGAAGTACTTACAAACTAACAAGATGAGAAATTGATACCAACCATGGAGGACCAGGAGCAAGGGCAGGATTGTGATACCAGACCCCAAGAGAGTCAGAGCCTCTAAGGGAAGAACAGTATTTTCAAGGGATGCTCAGAGAGGAGGAGGAAGTCTTTTGTCTTTTCCCTGTCTTGCCCTACTGGCTGAATTCCCTGGAAGTCAGCTGGCAAGGGCACCTGACTAACGTAGTGTATGACGTAACCTCTTAGGGGACCAAGAAGGGTGAGCAAGGGTCAGCAGCATCACATACTGTAGGGGAGAGAGAGTTGGTTGTTTTTGGACTAATAGGCACTGGATCAGACCTTGAAGAATCAGAACAGTTAACCGGGTGAAATTAGAGGGGAATGGTACTGATACAGGGCCGGGAATATGTACGAGAGAGCGTGGTACATTCTAGGAACTGCAAGTGATTCAGCACAGGGATAGTGTAGGAGTGGTGAGTAGAAGAGGTTGAGCTGGAGTGGTAATAAGGGGTATCAAGTGGTAATAAGGACATAGACAACCTCATGCTGTGCCAAACACAGGTCACAAGCCACCAGTCTCAAAGGTTTTTGTTTTCTTTAAATTTTTTTGAAACAATATTTTAACTTTTTAATTTTAATTTTTTATTTTTTATTTTTTTGGTGCCGGGGATGGAACTCATGACCTCGCGTTTGCCAAGCAGGCACTTATTATTTTATTAAAAACCCCTGGCTTTTTACATTTTTATTTTTTAAAAACAGGGTCTCCGTATGTAGTCCAGCATGGCCTTGAACTTACTATACAGCCCAGGCTGGCCTCAAACTTATGGTGATCCTCCTGCTTTAAGTTCCTAAGTAGTGGGATTCCCAAGGGTTTTGTTTTTCAGTTGAGCCAGTATTTGAATTGATTGATTGAAACAGGATCTCCCTGTTACGTAGGATGGCCTTGAGCTTCTGGACTCAAGCAATCTTCCTGCCTCATCTTAACTAGTAAAATTATATATTCATGCCATCATGGTTGACTGAGCCAATATTTTAAAAATGAGAAATTGCACATAAAATTCTGGAATTTCAGGTTCTCAAGAAAAATCAACATTGTACCCATATTCACTCTCTTATAATGTTAGTTAAGTATGCTTTTTCTGGTTTATAAAACCTCTGACACAGAACATTTGTATGCAGTTGGGCTGAGCCTGCTTCCTTCATTCATGTCTGCCTGTATCTGTAAGCAGTTGAGTTTGCTATGCCTGTTACAGACTGAAGCCACTAAAGGGTTTTTTTCCTTTTTTCTCTTGTTTTATTAGTATATATTTTCTGTATGTGATAAATACATTCCTTGGGGGTTTTAAATAGGAGGACTGAAAAGATCAGATTTCCATTTAAAAGTTGCCTGGTTGCAATGGGGAGGAAGAGTTGATAGGTAGCTCTAGAAGCAGAGCTGTCATGTTGAAAGCAGGAAGGATGAGAATCTGAACTGAGGTATTATTTTGAGGGGTGGGGAAGAAGAAGGTGGACTAAAAAACCATTTAGGATGTAGGTCAACAGAATTATGAAATCTGTTATGAGGACCTCAAATATGAGGCATACTGAGGAAGGAGGAAACAGGGCTGGCGGACTTCTGGTTTTGACCACTGCGGAGCTGGTGGAGGTTCCGTTCCCTGGTTTAGGAAATAGAAAGTGATAGTTGATTCTCTGGGAGGAGAAAGATAATTACTTCAGTGTGGAACATTTGACCTGGGGGTATATGTAGGTCATCTAAATTGAGAGCCTAGGAAATTGCTAACTTCTGGGTCAAAGTTGGAAACGGATTCAGGAGCCATCAGAGTTAGATGCTGGTGGAAGCCATGGTTGTATATGATGAGCTCAGGCAGGTAAGGTAAGGTGGAATTCTGGAGATCCCCAGGACACAGCCAGGATGCTTAGGGAAAAGAAGTGGGAGATGGTGGTGCCACTGCCTGTCACGGAGGAGAGAGCTGACAGAGGGCCATGCGTGGCCAGGGGCAAACACTATAGAGGTTTAGGACCACTACCTGAAAAGCATCATTTAATTTGGCAACGAAATTGCCACTTGTTGAGGGGGAGTTGAGGGAGAGGGTAGAGAGAGCCCAGACTGTAATTGTAGAGGGAGGTGAGAGGTGCAAAAAGAGCTGGGGGTGTAAACCTCTCAGAGTGGTCATTAGGAGGAGGATTGTTGAAGGGGTGGCATGTAGGATGGAGGAAGGTTGACTTGTTTTTCCTGATTCTGTCTTGAACTTGTTTCATATTGTGATGGCAAAGCTTTTAGGGAGAGGAAATAACTAGAACTGGGTAGATCCCTAAGGAGTTAGTAGATGAATTCCATAGCGGGAGAATTACAGGTGCTTATGGTGTGCCACAGCCCCTGAGACAGGAAAGCCCTTGCATTTTAATGTATGTGGGCATTAAAAGAATTAAGATGTTACGTACATGTTCTATCTTCCCGTGGTGAATGTTATCATTGCATACTACAAACACGTACTCATTAAAAATAGGAATTACAGAAAACGTGAATGAGCAGCTGGGTTCTGTTCATTTACATTTTCACTGATCATAAATATGAGGTTACCCTCCCACTTAGTGAACTAATTGGCACAAATTTCACTGAACCCACTTACATGTTTGTTGGATTTCGTATTTTAAAAAATGATTTTAGTGTAATTTGATTGGTCTCTGTGGATTTCAAGTTACCTTTAGGTTGTTTTGTCTCCTTGCCTTTTGGTTCGACAGGATTGCCCCTGCGATGCTACGCCAGGCTTCCTATGGCACCATCAAGATTGGCACTTACCAAAGCTTGAAGCGATTGTTTGTTGAACGCCCTGAAGGTGAGTGGTGAGTCTCTTTTCCACTTGGCGATTTTGGTGATTGAGCAGAAAAAAATTTAGAAGTAGATGCGTTCATTTACTTTTCCATAGAAAATGTCCCTTGTTATGTATGTTCATTAAAAATAGATAGGCTACAATTTCACTCAAATCTAGGGTGATGATCAGGAATTATTTCTTTTTTTTTATTAGTAATTATTTCTGAATACTTTTTTTACTCATCATTTTTACTTTAGGAACTACAAATGAAAATACTTATGTATTGTAATTAGACATAACACATTAGACAACAGTACTGAGAATACTGGGGATACAGCTTCCTTGCCTTGTTGGTCTTTTAGTTCAAGTGGTTTTGGAGCAAATTTTCTTTAGCTTTATTTTGACTTTACTACATCTGAGGAGAAGTCTGAGCATAAAGTCTAAATGAATTTTGTGTAAATATCAGCTGAATCAAGAGGAATATTATTTACAAGGTGACATCTCTACAAACATTTTAATTGTGTTTATCTCTAAATGCCCAGACTACAGAGTATGTTGTTATCATTTAATCCAACTTAAAGTCTTGTGAATTATCACTTGTTTTTTAGGAAAGCATTGAGTATGTTTCTTAGTATTAAGAGTTCTAGGTTCTGTGACTCTGTGGCCAGTTGGTTCTGTGACTTTGTTTGAATCCATAGAACTGTCTGTCTGCCCACTCTGGTGGGGTGAGCACCATAGAATTGTCTGTCTGCCCACTCCGGTGGGGTGAGCAGCAGTCATTGTTACATGAGTGGTGAACAAGTGCTTTGAAAGATGCTTCA
>PVJX010022580.1:0-30369 GCA_004027295.1 Dolichotis patagonum
CAGTAAATCACTATACAATTTCCTGGCTTCTTCAACATGGACTTCACTAAGGCTATCACCTATCAGCTCTTCCTTATTTAACCACCCTAACAAAAGTTTATTCCATCTCTTTCAGCATTTGTATCCTCTGCTTTGTTAACATTCTTACTCCTTTCAGTAATCAACTGTATTGATGACGTCTTTATTCTTCAAAATAGTTGAAACAGTCACCTTTGTCATCTTGTACTCTGAATCCAGATCAGCCACATTAATGCCACACTCATGCTTTTCACTGTTTCTTTCCTCAGTTCAAAAGTTATTTTCCTCAAAACTTTCTTCTTACCGTTCACGTTCTACACTTTCTTGTTACCTTCATTATGCTCTGCACATTCTTGTCATCTTCATTACTGCTCTGTGCTTTGTTCTTTTATCACCATATTTGCTCTACATTTTCTTTGCAGCCATGCTGGATTAAGTAATGCTGTACAATATGAATGTACTAAAAACCACACACAAAGCAATCAGCACAGCAAGTTTGTGCTGGTCCGTCTGCAATCTTGACTAGAGGAAGACACAACTGCATCAGAGCAGGGAGGATGGCCACATTTGTGTTCATGTGGAGAAGATGGCCCTGGTTGTGTTTGTCAACATTTGCCAAATACTTCTGCTAGCAAATCAAGCTGTTCATGAATGAACAGAAGTGTTAGTGAAATAAGGTATTGCTGTGGTTGAGACCATCAGTAAGCAGAAGTACCCTCATCTTGGAGATTTTTCTTCCATCTTGTTTATCAGTTTCTAGTTTGATTCCATAATGCTTAAAGCTTACATTCCATATGCTTTCAATTCTGTTAAATTTTTGAGGTTTGTTTTATGGCCCAGGATATGATCTATCCTGGTATACACTCTGTGCGTTCTTGAAAAGAATATTTAGTGTTATTCAATGCAATATTCTACAAATGTTGATTAGATTTTTTTTCATCATATTATTGAGTTATTCTAGTAGTTATTCTAGCTGGTAGTTAGAACTACCAGTTACTTCCCCAACTAAAGTTATATCATTTTATTTATTATGTTTTTCTTTTCTTCATATGTTTATAATTTTTTTATGAATATACATTTAAGATAAGCATACTTTCTTTGTGTTGGTCTTCTGTTTCTGTCTGTCTCTAGTAATATTCTTCACTATGAAGTCTACTTCACATTGTACTAACATTCAAGTTTTCTTTTGATTAGTAATTGTGTGGTATCAGAATTTTGTTATAATCTTTTCATTTCAACCTGCCTATATAATTATATATGACACAGTATCTTATAAAAAGCATATATTTGAATGATTTTTTCCTATTCTTTATTCAGCCAATCTTTGTTTTTATCTGGCACACAGAGTATTTAAAGTTAAGAAATTATTTGTAAATCACAGCCTAAATTTGCAGTTTCATTTTGGTTTTCCATTTGCTTTCTGTGTTTTTCATTTTATTTTTATAATTCTATTTGTAATGTATTTGAGTTTATCTCCATATATAGATCTTTGATTGGGAATAGTTTTTCCTGCTTACTGATGGGCAAGAGTGGAAGTTTATGCTTCTTCAATGACCTATCTAGACAATTTTGGTAGAGGTTTCATTCATATCATGTAATGGTGAAAGTCGGAGCATTTGAGTAGGTGTCGTACTGTTAGAGAAAACAGACGAAACATAGGAAGAAATGGCATGGAGGAGGTTTAGGAGGCAGTTTATTATACTGGTGGGCTCAACTGGGATCTCTCCCAAAGAATCACAGCCCCACCCAGCAGTGTTTGGGGCTTTTATGGGAAAAGCAAGGGGGAGCTACAGAGGTCAATTTGGCACATTATGAATGGAGGATTGAGTGACATTTTGAGTTGCTAAGGGAGTTTAAACATTTCAGGTTACATTGCAAGACTATCACCAACACAAAGCATGGGTTATACAAAGGAAAAAATGTCTTGTTACAGTTTGTCAAATTTCAAGGACATCTGTTAGCTTACCCAAAGGAAGGAATGTTGTGTTACCCAGCTTGTCTGGGCATGGACATGTGTACATAGTTGTAGCAGGGATCCTCGGTAAGGTTTTTTGACAGACTTTTATATAAGATTCTAATATCTCCTTCATAATGATATAAATAAGTGAAGCAGAGAGAGGACAATTAACAGTAGATTTTCTATATCGAGGTTAAAATAAGTAGGGGATCAAAATTTTATCAGAGAAAAGGCTAAAAAATTTAGAAACTATTAAATGTCAAAGAGCAGTTATAAATTCTTCAGAATATGCACCTTTGTGAGGGATAAATGATAGATATTATGTGAATATATCAAAGAGTAATTTAACACAAAAAGTAAAAACATCACTCAGAAGTAAGTAAATGTATAAGAAATTTTAATTAAAGCAAGAACCCAAGTACAACACAAGCTAAAATTAAACTGCATAAGGATAATGAAAGAGCTAATCGAAGACACCCAAAGCACTATAGAAACATAATAAATATTATTTTGTGTAACAAAGAGACAAAGGTGAAATTCTTACATTGATGAAAAGATATATAATTTATACACTGTTAACAAGAAAATAACTGTGAAAAATAATTATTTATGAAAGACCAAAAGATCCAATATAAGGACAATTTATGTTTTTGTGTCTAAACTGAACAAATGGAAAGAAATCAGTTTAAAGATTTGTTAGAAGAAAACTTCTGTGACATGAAGAAAAAGCTAATCAGAATTAAATGTATCCTGTTTCCAGAAAGATGAATTGATACAGATTCTTCAATAAGTAAGTTAAATGATGAAATTTCAGATTAAAAAACAAACAAATATCAGGCATCCAGGCACTAAAAGCAAATCATCATGAAGAAAGAAAAATCTCTTTTAAGACTGCTACCAAAATTTAATGGCATCATTATGTAAAATTTTTAAAGAATATAAAGTTTGAGTAACAAATATAAAATCCACTAAGAATGAAAATCCAAATAAAAAGATAAGGGATGAAACTCATCTATGAAACATGTGGGTAATAAACAGCTTTGAATGATTCAACAAAACAGTAAATTCAAGAAATACTTATCAGGTTCCTATCATACATAAGGTAATGCTTCAATTACCTTATGAGTATTGGAAGAATTACTGAGTGTAGAAATCTAACCACAGAACAGTAAAATTAAATATATTTAAAAGGAAAATGTAGGCACAAAAAGCTGCTAGTAGGAATCAGTTTTGTACACAATAATCACTTGTTACAACTGAAACATATATATATATATATATATATATATATATATATATATATGTGTGTGTGTATAAGCACTTTTATTTATCCATCTCGATACATACAATATTTGGTGGAAATCTATTAATATAAATATATAAATATAAGTAGTAAGAGCTAGAAGAGATATTAGTCAGAACTATTCTTTTTTTTTTCTCTTTTGAGATCTTAAAACAAAAAGAGAACCAAAACCATGATACAGAATTCCAAAACAAAATAAAGAGAAGCCCAGACCCTGACCAATTCATGGCTGAATTCTATAAGAAATTTAGAGAATACTTAATGCCAATGCTCCTCAAATTTTTAATGAAATGGAAAAGGATGAATTTCTCCCTAACTCATGCCTGGAGGCAAATTTTACTCTGATACCAAAACCAAAGAGATACCCAACCAAAACAGAGAGAGAGAGAGAGAGAGAGAGAGAGAGAGAGAGAGAGAGAGAGAGAGAGAGAGAGAATCTCCATGGTGAAAATAGATTCAAAAAATCCTCAGTAAATACTAGTAAACAGAATGCTGCAAATCATTAAGGAGATTACATACCATGAACAATTGGGATTCATCCCAGGAATGCAGGGATGGCTCAACATATGCAAATCAAATAAATGTAATATTGCATATCAACAGAGCCAAAAACAAAAATTGCATGATCATATCAATAGATGCAGAAAAAGCTTTTGATAAAGTCCAAGTCATTTATGAAAAAAAACCCTACAGAAAAATGGATGAGTGGGTCTCTACCTCAATCTGATAAAAGCCATCTATGACAAGCCAGCAGTCAGCATCAGACTAAATAAAAACTGAAAACTTTCACTCCAAAATCAGGAACAAGACAAGGATGTCTACTACATCACAACTATTCAATATAGTTCTGGAAACATTAGCCAGAGCAATTAGGAAAAAGAGAAAAGAAATAAGGATAGGAATGAAACAAGTTAAATTATCATTTTTTGAAGTTGACATGATACTGTACATAGAAGATCCCAAAAACACCACCAAAAGACTACTAGAGTCACCCAAATTGAGTAGCATACTTAGATACAAAGTACATGTTTAAAAATCAATAGCATTCTTGTAGCCAAACAACAAACTTACTGAAAGAGAAATTAGGGAAACAATACCTTTCACAATGGCATTCCCAAAAGTGAAATACTTAGGAATCAATGTAACAAAGAATGTAAAAGATCTATATAATGAAATTTATGGTACTCTGAAAAAGGAGACTGAACAAGATATCAGGAAATGGACATCTGTCTTGCTCTTGGAAAGGAAAACCAACGTGTTGAAAACTGGCCATAACTTCAAAACTGTTATACAGATTTGATGCAATCACCATCATAATTATTCTGACTGCAGAGCCTCTGCTTTTTACTTCTTTGCTAAAATGCCTGATTTAAAAGTAAACAAAGTTACAATCTCTGAGAATACGATGTAAGGAACATAAATTTTACACAGAAATATATAACAAAAGTTATGCAACCGACAAGAATCAGGATATAGAAAGAGATTTGGTAGAAGTGCTTACAAAATGATTGCTTTTCTTAACTGTCATAGCAAGGATGAGTGAATATTACCTTCAATTGAAACACAATAGCTAGGAAAATTTGACTCTATCTTGTTAAGGTGCTTTATAATTTGTTTTCTAAATTTTGAGTAATCTCTTAAATAATGATACTGTTTCAGATTTCCTTGACCAAAATCAGGAGAGACTCTCTTAGCTTTAATGTACTATTTGAATTTTTTAAGCAGAAACAAAACACATTTAAGAAATCAGGGAGGCAAAGATTAATCAGAAGTAGATTTTTCTTCATATGTGACTCTTGTCTTATTTTCTAGACTCTAAAGAATTACAATCAAATGATACAATACTAGTACAAATCTCCATACGTCTAAAGTCGAAAAGTCCATTCAACACACCAAGAGGCTGAAAGAAACTCTGCACTCACAGCGTGTACAATGATGACCTCTTCTAAGCGAAGGGACTAGCGAAACACCCTCTTTGGTAACTCAGGTGATTAATAGAAGTGCTAACGTTTTTAAAGGAATATTGAACAAGAACTTGCCAGTCTAAAGAGAAAATATCTTAGTAGTGAATATGCACAATTTAGTTACATTAAAAGTATGATTAGAAGGTACATCTACTATTTTTCATGAAGGAAAGTAACTTATATGATCCATAGTCCCAGATGAATCTCTGGTCTATTACACTCTTACACAGTTTCTTTCCTACATTGTTTCTGGGTATGGTCATGTGGTTTGTTTGATAGCCGAGACATTAGCAGACATAGATATAGCAAAGTAGATGTTTGATAAACATTTGCACCTTGGAAAGCAGATGCCAAAGCTTAGAAATTGCAGTCTGGACAAAAAACCTTGAGGAAGCAGGATCAGAGTAAGAGAAAAGTCCGTTGATTTTGCAGCTCAATAATAACACCAGTCTAGAGGAAACTAGTGCAGGAGCCAGTGAGCTCAGTGCTAGAATTGTGGAAAATAATACATTGTTGGTTTTTGTTGCAAGATGTTCTTATTAATGTAGAAATAACTGAATGGTAAAGTAAAATAGTTAAAAATTTGTGGTACTCAAGGGACACAGAGAGTTATCTAACACATTTTTGTGCCAGGAGAATAAATAATTGCTGAATGATGAAGTTCCTGGAAAGTTATGATTTAAGTTTGCCAGAGATCTACTGGAAGTTTTTGCTAATGTTGTTTGTCTAGAATGAAGTTTTTGTTATTGAAATATCACCAATGTTTTTATATTTATGTCAATTCTTTATTCTTGGTGATGCAGGGAAGATTTAAAATTAATACATACTATTTTATAGTATAATCTGGTATCAAAACTGTAACTGCAAAACTCTTGTTCTCATTCTTATTCCCTTAATTAACATATAACTAGTTCTGAAATAATTCTGATTATGAGGAGCACTATTTTTAGATTTTCCTCTCCTTTTGTATCTTCTTTAATTATTTACAATTAGTTTAATTATTTTTGCTTAAACAGTGAGATCTGTCAAATGCACAAACTTAGTATAGAAAAAATTATTTGCCTATGATTTAACTGTCTAAATATTTTTAGCAACATATCCCAAAACAAATAGCATTGAACAGAGATAAAGAAAACATAGAATATTCCTAGTTAATCAAAGTTGTCTTGACACAAAAGCTATGGGTAGAGCTTCAGTATATATCCAATTTGTAGCTATGAAACTTATTTCTCATTATCACTTCTGTCTTAAAAGTAATTATTGAATTTATATAAACCACTTTATTATGAAAATTTCTGTGAAAATGTAGTATATTGTTTCCTAATAATGGACACCAAGAACCTGGGTTAAACTTCATTAGTAGTAGTAATTATATTATTTAGAACCGAATTCTATTAATTGGGCTCTATTGACTATATTACGGCAACCATCTCAGTTTCAGTTTGTCTACTTTAAGCAACACCATGATACGAACCGTGCTACTCAGCCATTGCAATAACCTCCCAACCAGCCAGACACCATTATTCCCATTTGTATTCCAGGGTGAAAGCTTTATTCACATCACTTCACCTTGCATCTTTCCTCAGGCTGCTTCACTAAACTAAAACCAAATGTGCCAACTCTTCTTCTGGAGTTCTACACTTTTCTCTAACAAGTTCCAAGGAATATATTCTTTGTAAGCACTGTGAGCACTTTGAATGACAAGATGCCCTTGGGATTTTCTTAAAAGGCACCTCAAGATGACAAGCTCATGGAGGAGTAAATGCACGTATTGTCCATCTGTAATTTGTAAAAATCTAGTTATTGTCCTTGCGCAACTACCAGACCAGTATTTTGAAGAATATCCATAAAACATGTACATGTGAAATAAGCAAAGAAACTCTTGTCAGAGATTATGATAATATTTTGTCCCAACTTTGAGATAATTAGAAAACTTCTCTAGAAGTTTTCAATAGGAAATTGAAAAGTTAATATATTCCTTGGACTAGAAATAGTAAAATGACTAAGAAATTCAGCTGCTCTCTTTGTTCTAGATAATTTTAGCAAAGATTAGACAATGTAAGAAAATGACAGTGTAGTAAACAGACTTATTACATGATAATCTAATATTTACAGCTTTTTAACAAGACAGTCAGCAAGTAAAATTTAAAAATATTATATTTGTGATATAAAAAATTAAGAGATATACTATTTAATCCTGCAAGGATGCTCAGTTCAATATAAAGTCAAAGTTAGCATTTTTGGTGCAGGTATCTAAATTTTACTTTAATATAAATATAAGAATAAATTTACAAAGCTCTGGCTTTTAATCAACTTCTTTAACAGGATTCACCTCATCTTACATTTATGGTGTCTTAATGCTGTTTGGGACACAGTCAGGTTGATCTGAACGATTCAGCAACTAATGCTTGATTCTTTCCGTTATTCCACAGATATTCTAGTACCGAGGTCTATGTAATTCCCCTCCCAATACAAAAATTCTAGCTGCCACTCAACCCTTAGAATAGACATAGCCGGTCAGACTGACCCAGGTGACACGCTGGCTTGTTTTCAATGGCTTGAATTTTTGAACATTTCTACTTAGAAAATAGAATAGCTCTCAAATCTTATCCGTGGTGGCACTCCCAAGGATCCGAGCAAAGTGAAGTGCCAGGTCAGCTTTGAGAGGGCAGCCTTCATGAAGGTGGCCTTCCTGTAAATGCAAAATAGCTAAAAGCAACAGTAGTGCCCTCAACCTGTCTGTTTCTTTCTGGAGTGCCCTTCACATCTTTCATCTATTTCTCCTCTGTACACCATCCTTTCTTGGAAAACAAACACTTGAGAATGGATCTTATAGTACTCGTTAGTTTCACATTTATTGAAGTTAATATGTGCAATCTTCAGTGTTACCCACCAAACCTCATTATGAAAAATACACAATTTGATCCTATCAATGATATTTCAAGTACTGCCATGTAGAACCTGCAATGGTGGGGTCAACATTTCTATTCTAGTGCAATATTGCTTGGACTAATTTTATAGAATGAAAATTTTAGACATGATACAAAGATAAGGAAAATAATGTCTTTCATTGAAAAAATAGTACAAGTTCGCTTTTCATTTTTTAAAATTGTTTTCCTATTCCATGTCATTGAAATAAGCTAATAAAGCTCACTTTAAGGCTTATTTTCACCAAGTTGAGGGGAAAACATGGAGTATTATACATCATGTTGTATAAATTCACAGGTTTTAATTTCTCTGCTCTTTTTAAGGAGTAAAGCAGTGAGAAAATGTTATTTACCTGTAAATAAATTTTTAACTTGATTACCAATTTTTCTATGTCATTGTATTGAAATTATTTTATGCCAACATTTCTTAAAAGCACCATAGGAATTACAATCAAAACCAAATATTTGGTTTGTCACTAGTACACTATTATAAAAAATAAAAAGCAGCATTCAAATTTTTAAAAGCTTTTAAAATCTCTAGTGGAGAAAGTGATTGACAACAAGATCAACTCTGAGAGATTCAAAAGCATTAAAAGCACCAGTTCAGAGCTGGGTGTGGTGTCACAGCACATTTGTAATCTCAGCACTTGTGGGTTAAGGTAAGAGGAACATTTGTCAGTTTCAAGGCCACCCTGGATTACAAAGTCAAAGCCAGGCTGAACTACATTGTAAGACACTGTCTCCAAACAAAAATAAACAAAGAACCAAAAGCAAACAACCAAACAAAAACTCCATGAGCTTTCTGTTTTATTAACTTGATACTAAACAAATAAAACTAACATAATATTTGGAAATGGGAATATTTATCAATCCGATAAAAATAAACAACAGAAGGAGTTAAATATATTGAAAACTTTTCCACAGTAGGTAATTTAACTTTAAATATTCCAATCTAAACTCACCATAAGGTAAATTACCTGAATGCCTTCAAAATCTGTTTAGTTTTATAGGGATACTTTGAAAAAGCTTGGTTTTCGAGTTATCTTGTATTGACGTGAGTTGAAGTCTTTTTTTTTTTTCTAAGAAAGACCCCATTTCTTCTACTGTTTATATTATGCGTTAGGTCCCATGTAATGTACTTTTACCAGTGGGATAGGAAAACCAAATTTTTAAACTAGGCACTTGAATTCACTATTCAACACCAAAGCCTCCTAGTGATGTTTTCAGAAAGCTCTCGGCTTAGCTTTGCTGTTGCCCAGCACAACATGAATTCAGCTTCTGGTCTGGCCATCAGGCTTGTTGCTGTTTTTTGTATACTGAGCTTGATAACAGACAAATAAGAAAGATGAAGTAGATAGACAAAACTAAAAAGATTTATCTCTGCTTTCCTTTCTACTTGCCCTTTTGATTTTCTTTATGGGTTCTCTTCAAAGAAAATCAGAGGGAAGCTTTGAAGCAAGCCACAAGACAGTAGAGAATTTACAAAATATGATCTGGATGGGAAGGTTGTAAGAGCTGTACCTGCTCAGTCGGGAGGAGAAAGGAAGACAGTGGAAACATCAACGCTGTCAACATGTATCTAAAAGGACGTCAGACGATGTGTTGTTTTCATTGAGCAGAACCAGGAGAAATTTAGTTAAATGACACCAAGAAAAATTCCAAACAAAGGCCAGCTTGGCTCCCACCCCAATCATGACCAGTATCAAACCCATGCTGCTGTGTCTCATGTAAAAAATGAGGCCATCTAGCCATTATTCACATTGAGTTAGTTCTGAAATTGCTCCAGTCCTACCATGACAAGCAAATGAAAATAGATTAGTCAGATCCAAGAGTGTGTTCTAAGTGTCTGGCCTCCATCCATGTGCACTTAGCTCCTCAGCACTCAGGCTCTTTTGAAGAATGATTTGGAGGTGTAGCTCTCAGGGACCAAGGCTTCCTTAAGTCTGTCATCACATTGCCTGGTGTGGAAGCACTGAGAACACAGCCTTCTGCACAGAGGCTCCTGGAAAAGGTAAGGGACCCAGTCATGGGTGATAAGCTTGGTTCTGGTGAGCAATTAAACAGCAAACCCCATAAAGAAAGATACTTGACTTGCTCAGCATCCTTCCAACTGTTTTGTCCACTGGAGAAAGCAGTTATTTAGCAAAAAGGCTCTATTCTCTGTTTTGTTTTCTTCCTTTCTTAAGAAGTTGTAAGCTGTCATTTAAATATCAAACATGTATTTTACAGCACTTTAATTTCTGTGAACTGGCTCTTTCATATATATCATGTCAGCAAATGTTCACAACTTTCTATCGAATATATTTTGTTTTTTTCAAATAAAGTGAGATTCACATTAGCTTACCTTGAATAAGAACAGATCTAAGTAGGATCATAGAGTAGAAATCTTGAGCAGCCATTCTTAGCATGAGGTTATAGAAATCTAGAGAAAGTGAAGAAAGAAGCAACGGATTATAGAGAAAGAAAGAAAAAAGCTGCCAAGCTCTGAAGGAATGTACTACATTATCTAACTACTATGGGCTTCATGCAATCATATCAGAAAATTGATTAAGACAATAGCAGCAGCATCTTATCCCTGGAAATCT
Source organism: Dolichotis patagonum (assembly GCA_004027295.1). Taxonomy (NCBI): domain Eukaryota; kingdom Metazoa; phylum Chordata; class Mammalia; order Rodentia; family Caviidae; genus Dolichotis; species Dolichotis patagonum. Next base: position 10,755 of record PVJX010022580.1, read on the forward strand.
CAGCAGAATTATCTTTCAAAATATATTTTACTCACATACCAAATCCAGTGTCTTCTCTAAGATTTCTGCTAATTGCGACAGTTCGGAATTCCTGAGGGCACTCTGCTGGACTCATTTTGTCTTTCTTGTTCCTAGGTCTCCCATTCACATTCCCCAAAGCAACTGCCATTCATAGAAGACCTAGAATTTGCAAATGGCTTTTACCCAAAAGAGACTGAGGAAGTAAAAGTGACAAGCATTGTAGCAGATTGTCTAACATAGAATATGTCTGCTGCAAAAATAAAATTCCATCCCAATTTTTACCAACTTATCACATGTGAAGAGATAGCACTTTCCTGCCATATTTCCTGCAAATTCTCCTATGAAAGGTTCATCATCTCTACCCCAGTTAGAGTTTAAAAAGAATTGAAATGACAGGAAATCCTAGCATCCACTAGGAAAATAACTTTAATCTTATTTCATAGGTGATACATTTCAAAATAGGATTGGTTTTTCCATGTATCTGAGTGTTTGTTCACACTTACAAAGCACTGGTATCACCAAATGAACTCAGATCATTCCAAAGATTTGTTCTTCAAAGGAAAACAGATTTCACTCCATCCATACCTTTTCCTAAATCAGTCTAACTTGTATTGAAGGAATATATCCTAGAAAAGCCTGTTACATTTTTCTCTATCAAATACAGTAGGTGTAAGAAAATCTTCCAGTGTTTCCTCCATCTGTCCCCAATGCAGCCCAATAATTCACATAAGGTTGAATTCCAAATGTTGACCAAGGATTTCCTTTCAGGTATATATCTTTCAAATTTTTTGATCACTGTACTATTCAGTGACAATGTAGGTTTTTGTTTTTGTTTTTTAGGGGGGGCGGTTGGTACCAGGAATCAAACTCAGGACCTTGCACTGGCCAGGCAGGTGCTTGTGCCACCAGAGTAGCATTCACAAGCATCATTTCTTGGACTAACTTGGGCCTCTCTGTAGCTATGAAGATTTACAGGCACCACAGTAATCTAACATCTTGCAAGCACCTTCACTTCCATAATAAGGCGATAGTACCGGGGTTTCCAGTCCATTATGTCACCAAGGACTTGTCTGAGGTTTATTAGAGCCATCTTACTGTCATTATAGTATTATGTCATTCTAACAATCTGTGTCTTCATGATGAAGCAAAAGACTTTGCAGCACTGGCCAAACACCCTGAGTTCCATCACAGTTCCCTGAAACATCTTGCTTTTACACACCCACACCCCCTTCTTTCCTGGAACCATTTTTCCCTTTCAGAGATGTTTGTGGAATGTATGGGAGAAAAGGGACCTGAAGTCTTATCTACCTGGGTCCTTATGATCATGCTTTCAGATATTTTAGTGCCCCTTTAACTCTGAAGTTCTGGATCAGCAAGTAAATGGCCTTTAAGAATCTTGACCTCATTTTCTTTCTCCTGACTTAACTAACAGCTCCAATTAGGTTATCCAATCAGAAGGAGCATGTGCTAAATATCCTTTTAAAAATCAAGGACAGAGACAGGGCTCAGTGGAGAAGGGCTTATTATCAGAAATGAGGGTGAATTAAGTAGGCTTTAAATTATTTCCCTTTTCTAATTTCTCTTTAAATTATAATGAAAATTATTCATTAGTTTTCCAATGGAAAAATGCCTATTTTCAGACATTTACTAGGTACCCAATATATTGTTACACAGTGGAGAGATCCTGATATATTCTATGCACGGTCACTAAAATATTTCCTGGAATATTTTAATAGCATTTCTCTAGAGTCTTTTCAGGATAATGACAGTCTGTGGAATGATTATGAACTTGGATAACAATCTTAAAAAACAGTTCTGGTAATAAAGTATCTTAAAGTCTGATTTCCTTTTTAATATTTGCTTCCACTTAGTTAAGGTCAAAGAGGACGTTATAGATGATACCAATAAAATTGTTGTTTCTCTTGTGTTGCACTTTCCATTTGCAGAAATGACAGCCTGCGTCCATCCCCTATGTGACACCCTGTTGTCCATTGGGCAAAAATGCTTAAAGAAGTCACAGCTTTCCATGGGGGAAAGACTTTATCATGTGTTTTTTCACATGAAAACACTGGTTGGGGAATGCTCTGCAGGGGATACATACTTATGTTCTGTTCTTAGGAAAAAAGTGTTTTTTTTAAATTTTATTTAGAAAGAAAAAAAACAAACAAAACAGAAAAAAGGGTAGCAACAATACAGAATTCCAAAGGAAAAAAAGAAAAGAACAACAACAACAAAAAAAAAAACCCACTAAGAAATCACTAGTTGATAAATTACATACTATCATCTTGGAAATAGTTGTTCAAGTTACAAAATTAAAGCATACAAAGTAGACATTCACAGTGAGACTATTAACACTTCTGCTCAACAATCTAACAAAAACAGTAGTATGGTCATCTATCTTCCACACTTAAACATACATGCAGTTATGTCCTTTAGAGCACTTTCTTTTACTCTCTCTTTTACAGTAGCAATTATGCATTTTGGGTTTTATTACTCCTACAGTTCTTATCACTCTTTTTATTTTAAAGAGAATAAAACAAAAGAGGGCAGAACAAAGCAGATCAGAGCAGAATAACATAAGCAACAAAACACTGTACAATAAGACAACCGGACATTAACAGTAGCTGTCAAAATATCTCTTTCTCTGCTATAGTTGAGCATAGTTTCAGATATTATAATATCAAACATAACACAATATTATAAAACCATTCAAGAGAATGAAAGAATTACAGGATATTCTGAACCAAATAACTATGATCAATGGCTACTATAATATCTCATTTTGAATAAAAAGATTTGTTTATACTATCCCATATATTAAAATCCCATATATTAAAATCCCAATAAGACACAACATGATAGAACCGATGGTAATAGCAGAGTAGAAGCATGGTAGGATTTCTAAGGAAGATGATATTAAATCAACAATGGCTGCCATAATTTTTTGTTTTCTTCAAAACTGCTGTTCATACCATCATGCATAATAAAGTCAAACAAAACAGATTAAAACAGAGTAAAACCATTCCAACTGAAAAAAATGTTTTGTAACACACAGTAGTGAGCACAAAATGCCTACACTGCTTTCCAGAGTTGCGAGTTTGAAACAGAATCTTGAAAACATGCCATGCACAAGTCTATAGACTGCATTTGAATACATTGTTAATATCGTTAGAGTTTTTCTCCATAACATTTTTTGTAGGATGATTAGAAAGTAGAATCCTAGTTTACAGCCAATCAGTCTGATGGCAGAGCCTACATCAGACATTTCCTCTATGGCAGATTTCCTGAACTGAGATCAGTTAGAATGGTTGGAGTATGTAGTATTGAGCACATTTGATACAGTTACATTACTGTGGGAATGGGGAGATAATATGGATCACAAGGGAAAGACAGTATGATAAGGTTTTTCTCGCTAGAAATTGTATAGTTTGTACAGTGAGACAATTTAAACCAAAAAGACTTAAATTACAACTAGGACAACCACAATGTCACAAATTATTTACTTAAAAAGTTCCTAGGTCCTCTTCCTCCATGAATTTTTGTCTCCCTTCCCAGATATCCTAGAAATAGGAGACTGGCTCATTTATACTCACCTTTTTCTTATTAAGTTCTCATTAGCAAACCAAAACTTTGTAAGAATTTAGCACACTTTCATCCATCCCCAAACTATCAGTAATGCAAAATTCCCATATTTTAAGACAATATCTTTAGGAATTCTGGCGTAGGTTGCCACTAATATCAAAGAATATGCAAAGTCATTCATGGGTTATATAACAATTAACTGAATATAGAAAAGCTTTCACTTTTCCTAACTCAAATGCTAGAAATAAAGACACTGCCAACTAACCTGCTGGAAATTATCAATTATAAATTATGCTGCTGAGCTGACTGCCCTGGAGAGGAGGGATTAAGACTCTTTGGTGAACTTTGTGTGATCATTTCCCTCCAAGATGGAGAAAGGCACTAGGCCACCTCCAGCAATTCCTCACACCTCAGTGACCTCACTGTAATGACAAGAAAATTTCGTTCCCAGAAATGCTGTAACTGTGTACTGCATGCAATTTAATAAGACATGCATATATGAGTGATGTTATCCAACAAAAAATATATTGGAAAATTATTCAAATAAAACATTCAAATATCTCAACAAGTAATAATCATTCAACATCTCATTTCAATCAATTGACGCTACCATTTTCATTTCACTCAGTTAACTAATGAAACAAAAGAAAAAGATGAGCACATTGACACCTCCATTAACTGTGCTTCTCAATGGCTTGCTTTGTGATTCAAAGAGTATAGAAATGACATGTGCATGCCGTACTGTGATACACAGAATAGCTTCTAGTCTCAGTTTGTCCCACTAAGGACTGAGAAATTATGTGAGAAGTCCCAGGGTAGAAAAATTCTGCGTTACAGCACTTAACTGAAGTAATGCTTTAGAGCTAGTAAGTAATTTGCTTTACAGACGGAAAGGGGCCACATATGGTAAGTCCAGCCCCTACTGAGTATTCATAGCCCTATTCCTGGTGCTGGCACACAGCCCCCAAAGTCCTGGAAATCTTGTGAATGTTGAGAGTGCCTTATCATTTATAACCAGCCCTTTGGGCCATACTTGATCTCTGACTGATGAAGTGAATGGTTATGATATTTTGAGATAACTTGAGATAGAGGCTGATAAACAGAAAGGAAAAAAAAATGATTAGAGTGTGACAGCTTCTAACTCCAACCCTTAACTTCAACGCAGGGTTGAGTCACTGAATTGAATCACTCATAATTAATGATTCAATCAATGAGGCCTATATGATGAAATTTCCATTAAAAATACTCTTAACAGTGAGGCTCAGGGAGCCTCACAGTTGTCAGCTTGGTAGGAGGGAGGAGGAAGTTCCAGACACAACCCGGCACCCCATCCTTGCCCTACACATGGTATCCATTCACCCTTCCAGGGACAGGACCTTTGCTTCAAAGTATCATCAAAAGCTTTACTGGATTCTGTGAGTCATTCTAGGGAATTGAGGGAAAAGTTGTGGGAATCCCTGTGCTGTGGCCAGCTGGGCTGAAAGGCTGGTGGCGCCGGCACACCGCTCCTATTTCACACGGGAGTGGGGCAGTCATGTGGGCCTGAGCCCTTTACTTTTGAAGTGTGCACTAACTGAGTAGCTGGTGTCAGAACTGAATTAAAATGCTGGACGGCCAACTGATGTTGGCAAATTGGAGAATTTCTTGATGTTCTGGAAAACCACATTTCATGTCAGAAAACACCATGCAATAACAACTGTTTCTATAAACACTTTATAAAATAAGTTAATTATATTTTTGTAGAAAAATGTTCTGAATATAAATACTTGTATGATAAAACTTGATGGAAGTAATCCTGTATTACATCTTTAAATTCTCAGGGCTTCATAACTAGTAGATTCTTAACAAAATTCCATAGCACAAAGGTAAAACAATTTCTGTAATATCCTCTAGTATAGCAATATACCTAGAATGGGTACTTTGCATTCATATTTTTTCCATTTGTGGCTATTACATCTTCAAGCTCTATTTTTGACCTGATTCTTATTGACCCAACATCACCTTTTTTGATTCTTTTGGGCTTACTTTCCAATTACTTTCCTTCTCTATTTATCTTTCTCTTCAATTTCTTAATTTTTCTCTTTAAGTAATTTTTGTGATATATATAAATGGATAGATACATAGATATCCTCTAGGTATCCTCCAAGAATTGTGAACATTTTGTTAATCTGGTTTATCAGAAAGCCTGCTTACCTGATTTTGTGAGCAAGAGACAAAACCATACTTCACATTTTTAAGTGTTAACACTTAAAGGACAATGTACAAAGTGTCCTATTAGGTTTTCAGTCACACCAATAAATTTACTTGCACTGTCTTATATAGATTAGGCAAATCAAGCACAGAAAATTCACAAAACTTTCCTAAGGTGGTAATGTTACTAAGGCACATAGTCAGGATTTGAAAAACAAAATCAGAACTTGTTTAGTGTGAAAGCAAATGCCTGTAATTTCAGTTACTCAGGAGTCTGATGCAGGAATATTTCATGCTGGAGGTCCACCGGAAAGTTTGCTGAGACTCTGTCTCAAGTTAAAAATAAATAAATAAAAATAAATGCCTGTAGAGGTAGCTCAACTCTGCAGGATTTCAAACCAAGTACCTCAAAAGAAAGCAGACGTGCATAGTGGTGATTAATCAAGAACTTTACTTTGTTTATGGAACGCCTGAGTACTGAAACGCTTCTCCTCATTTTGAGGCCTTCTATGTGAAGATTTAGAACATGGCCCTGTGGTTCTGGATGCCGTTCACTGAGGAGGCTTCTCTGTTCCCTCATGGGCTGCTGAAGCTTGTAAACGCTGAGAAAAGAGGTGCCTCTGTGAGGAACAGCAGGCTCAGGGCGCCCCTACCTTCTCTGTACCATGTGCCTGGGATCTCAGGGACACATTATTTATGTGCTGAATCTACACCTATTGAGAAAACTTCAGCCAAAGTAAGTTCACACCTGTCAACCAACAGTTCTGAAAATGATGAGAATTTGTGGTCTGAGCTACCTTTAACACATTTTTTCCATTACCACAATTAGGATCTTTTAGACTAATTTATTATGCACCACATTTAGAAAATTTTGATCTATCAGTTGTATTTCTTTATTTATTTTTGGTATAGGGAATTGAGCTCAGAACCCTGTGCTTGACAGGCAGGCACTTAATGCCACTGAGCTACATCCCCAGCCCTGACCTATGGATTTCAAAGGGACTTTGTGGGTTTTCCAGATGCATGACTGCCACAGGCATATGGATTTTATTTTGTTCATCTACATAAAAACTCTGTACACCTTTATAGAAAATTGGCTAAAGGCACAGTAACAGTTAATAACGGTAACATTGTATAAGTTTAGGAAAATGCTAGCAATTAAATGAATCTGATCATTTTCACAGTACAAAAATAAAATCAAATATTTATTTGTAGAGGTACCATCTCTCTGGATTAAAATCATTTTTAGACTATCTGAATTACATAGCAAAAAATCCTGTCTGCAAGATGTGAAGTATTACTGAAGCTAATATTTATCCTTAGAATTAGACTTGTAAACTAATGTACAATTTAAAGAATTGATCACTGTTCTTTCTCTAGACATTCCTGAAAGGTCTTTAGCTGTGATGTAAATTTGCTATTATGTCTCTAATTTTGGTTCTTTGCTGCCCTGATCTAGAGTCACTGCTCTGTGAAGCAATCTTTTTTCCAGGATCCATACTGTTCCACTTACTGTGTTTCCCTCTCTACTCTCAATAATCTTCTATAGTTATTCTTTTTTCTATTGTCAGAGTTGTCTTCCCTATTGTAAATCTGGTTCTCTGGTCCTTCTGCCTAAAATTCTTCAATGGCTACTTCTTCTTGCACTGAACATAACCAGTTTCCCTCTGATCCTTGATCGACTCTTCATCTCCGTGCCCTGTGCTCTGGAGTCCAACCTTTATTACGTCACCAGCGGTCTCTAGCCTTCTGCCTTCTGGTTGAATTTAGCAATGAAAGCTAATGGCAGGAGAATGAAGGTGATAAAAGAACGAATTTACAGTATATCTTAATTCTTCCACAGAGCAAATTAGTTGATTTTCTCTATAAAAACAAAGTTCTTTTCTGGTGCTATAATCATACATAGTAGTTACACTTTGTGCAATCGCTTCTTCCCCTTTGATTTTCAGCTATATAAGTGAAAACTTCCTAGTGTTAGAGGTGAGAAGTGCTTCACCATATCTTGCTAGTTCCTACTAATCTAGCTTCCAGCTTTGTAAAGAGGTCCTTCATTAATATATCCTCCTGCTTCCCATGTGTGTGCATCTTAGTTACTTTTGTCATTGCTGAGACAAAATACCCAACATCCAAAGCTAAAGGAAGGAAGGTTTATTTTGGCTTACAATTTGTAGAGGTTGCACTCTATAATTGGTTTGCTCTAAGGCATGAAAGAGGAGCGTCACAGAGGAAATAGTCATGGCAAGCAGCCAAGCAGTAGCTTGGCAAGCATTAGTTACAAGCAATGAAACAAATGTAGTTACAAGTGATGACCACCCTTTTTTCAGTGCTTTATCTTCTATCCAGGCTACACTTCCTCAGCGCAGGTAGCACTCACCCCAGAGTAGGCCTCCTAATGTACATCTAAAACTAAGCCAAACCAATCAGTGTATACTCTCATCCCAGCACCACATACTCTAGATCCAGCCACTTCTGAAAAGCCCCATCTATGGGTGCCTGGGTCTTTAAGGGGATATTTAGACTCAAGTAATAAAACATGTGTACCTTCTGTTCTGCAGAGATCTTAGATGATACATATTATGTCTTCTAATGAATCACAAAATCTCACTCCCTTGTAGTATTTCAGGTTTTTTCTTTATATCTCGTACTTACTCAAGATTAAATTGTTTGCTTACAATTCTTCAAATAAACCATTCTTTTAAATCACTCTATACAACTGCTTTTTTTTTTTTCATTTTGCCCAAAGATCTCTTTACTTTTGTTTTTGCCAAGATAGACAAAGCTCATCTTTCATGCTTGAAGTCAAGCCTTGCAGGGATTTCATATTTAAATCTTGGAAGCCTTTAATGACTTTGGCATACCTATGTTATATTACCACACATTTATTAATTTATTCACTCCTTTATTTATTTTAAGTTCATTTGTTTATCTTCATTCTACACATATTAATGAGTGTTTTCGATGTGTCAACCACTCTCCAAGGATTGAGATTTGATACTAAGAATAGCACATAAAAACCTTTGGTAATTATGGGAAGGGTAAGAGATGGACAAGAATCCTAAGTAGATCTTTCACCATAGACTAGGCAATGCAAGTCCAAAAGCCAGAGTTTATCAAAGTGGTTCTGTAACTGTGAGTAATAGGAAAGAAAGGAGGGATTGAGCGCAGAAAGAGGAGAGGAGCTGCAGAGCCAGAGAGGTTTTTGGAAGATATTGACTTAAACTTTAGTGTGAATGAGCAGCCACTGAAGAGTCTAGCTCATGCCTCGTAAGATCTAATGTGTTCTTAACAGTATCTACCAGCTGTTCTGTTAAAAATGGGCCTGGAAATATTCAAAGATACAATGGAAGAAACAGAATTTTGCTTAAGGAGTACCATTGCTCTGTAGCTTCGTTTAACATTCTTTTCCTAGTTGATATCTTAGATTCCTTTTTAAAATTTTATTTATTTGCTTACTTACGTATTTATTTTGGTACAGGGTAAAAAATCAAGGGCCTGTGCCTCCTAGTTAAGCAGCTCCACTGCTGAGTGAATTTACAAATCCGCAGTGAGATTTGGGAACCTATGGTGGAAGCAATCCATTTATATCTCTGGTAAAGTTTACACGTACAAAAAGCATAAATTTCTTAATCACATAGTTTGGATTAAAATACCATATTTGATGCCTACTATGATATGACTTTGATTATGTTTGTCACTTTTCTCATTGGTTGAAAAAATTAGTAATTCCTACTTCATAGTATTGTTTTGGATTATTGCAAAAGTATGTAAATATTTTGACACAGAATAAGTACAGCAGTAGTTGTGGCTATTGATATAAAATCCTCTAAGCATACAATGAAACATATTACACAGCGAAATTGGTCAATAAATGTTTCATAAATGTTTGCTTAATATTTCAGTGTTTACATCAAGTAATTTTTTAAGTCACTTTTTGAACTACATGGAGTAAGTAATACAGCTGACGAGAAACTGGGAGCCAAGCCTCCTTACATGTGTTCTATTTTTAAAACTGTACTTAGTTAATCTTATATTCTCCTTGTCTTTGCAGGATTTAGAATCTCACACACATTCAAGTGCGCATACACACACATGAGCACACATTCACACATACACACAGACCTTGGTCAAATACAGACCCCCAAATTCTAATGAATGGCATGATGAATTACTTTTTAAAGACTATTTTTGTGTTAGGATGTCAGCTGATTTCCAATGTTTTTGCTCTATTATTATCACTGTTATTATTCTTGTGTATCAGAATCTTCTTTTTGTGGTGCTGGAGACAAAACTGTGGTCTTTGTGTATGATAAGCAATAATTGTACCACTGAGTTAACCTTAGGGCATAAAATCATATTTGTGTTTTATGAAGCATACTCTTCAGGTAGGTAATTTCCTATCTAATTATTCTGAAGGTCCTTGGGCAAAGATGCTTGGTTCACCTTAGCAGGGACTCTGGATTCCATCTTGGCCTGCTCTATAGATGCCTATGGATCTTGTTTTACTTTTAGTAATTGAAACTCTTTTAGTAATTGAAACTCTGTGATAGGGATCAGGAAAAATAATGTATAATATTCACATAGAAAATTTACTAATAAATTGTGCTCTGATTTATTCTTTTATTAAAGAGAGTTTGGTAAAATTTTGAATTGACATATTTGTAAAACTAAGACTATTACAGCAACACCCATCAAATTAGGGGAAATACACTGCTTCATCTTGTCACAGAGATCACCATCAATGTCTTCTCTTTGTAGACCTGCAAAATCAGAATGATTTTTTTCTCCATTTATTATTTATCTCTTGGAAACCCAATGAATTTCCCCATTTTTCTGAGACTTCTCCTAACAGACCAACCTTTTATTTTCAATTTTGGTGCAAAGTCAGGCCAAACACCAGCTGACACACAATGGGACCATGTTCATCATCAGAGGTCCGTTTAACAAGACACAGTAACCCTGAACCCTAGCTTACTCCCCCAACAATTTTATTTGGGTTTCAAAACTCTTAATGAGAGAAAAGAAGACATATGTAAATATGTCACTGAAGCATTTCTTGTTAAAAGTCAAAATAAAAACCACATAATGTTCATCAGCAGTGAAATGTAGGATATGTGATGCATATATAATACACTATCAATAACAGTGCAAACCGGGTCTGTATATGTCAACAGTAATGAATTTTGAAAGCATCATGTTAAGTGAGAAATGCAAATTATGAAATGGTACAAACAAGATGCTATTATTAAGGGAAAATAGTAAACCAATTTTATAAACTATTAATACTGCAGTGCAGAAATTCAAATTGCATGAATACAAACCAACTTGAACACAATATTTTCCTCAAGAGAGGAAAGCAGATAGTTTCAAGTCATTCCATTACAATTTGTTTCTTATAAAAGGTGCCAATTATATCACTCCCTGTGCTATTCTTTATATTTGAAATAGTTGTAATAACTCAGACTATAGTGAAAGAATTAAGCTGATTTGAAAAGCACACAATTGCATACCAACAAGAATGAACTAAAGAATGCAAAATATGGAGTATGTCTTGCAAAATCCTTTAGTCAAATCAGGGGTGGCCATGACACTGATTTTTTTTTATTGAATATAGACAATATTTGTGCTTGGCATTTCCGAAGTGGTTTATAATAAGTTTAAAGCCACAAAATAGAGTGAAGAACCAAATTCAATAGATTTATACTATTTTGATTCTCAAATTAGCACATAAACTCATACCAGAATGACAAAAGGGACACATATAACTATCCCCCACACACGCGCACGCGCGCACGCGCGCACACACACACACACACACATACACACCCCTCCCTAAGGGTCTGATTCTTCACAGGAGTAGAATTCCAGGAAAGCAGCAGACACTTTCTTGTGATTAAAAGACAGGTGATTTTGCCTCACCACAAATAACAGTGGCTAAGTTACCCTCTGGATCCATTTTTATGAACTTATGTGTCTTATTTATTCCCCAGATCTGCATTCCTTTCTTAAGTAGTATTCCTTTTGCAACAGCTGTGCAAATGTAAAAACTCATAAATAAAATATCCATATCCAACATTGTTATTAAATGCATCTTTTACTAAAATGTCCCTACTACTTGATTCAATTTCTTAATGTCTTTTGATTTCATTCATTACATGAAAGACTAAAAATAAATTTATTTCAATAGATGTGCCATTACAGTGTTTAATAAAATGTATCACCTATTCCTATTAAAAATCTTGATAAGCTAGAAACTGAATTAATCTATAAGATGCATTAATTATGTTTCTTACTGGGAATTGCTGACTGAGTGAGCAATTGGCTGGATGAATAACCAAGAATTACTGTTTGTTCATTAGACCAATAATTACTACTTGTTCATTAGAACAATAATTTTTCATTGAAAATACACCAAATAGAACTGAGGTTGTACTCAGTACGAGAATGTTTACAGGAGGTCCTGGATTCAATCTCCAGTACAGAAGAAAAAAACAAGACTGACAACCTAGAGGACAAATAGACAAACACAGGTGTTTCTGTTAATATCAAACAGAGAGAAATAAAGAAATGATGTCTCAGATAAGTGAGTCAAGTTGTTTTTATATAAAAATAAACACATGAATTTATGAAAAAGATATATATATGAATATTACTTCAAAATGCTAGAGATACTTTATAACTACTTAAGATGCCTGATTTGCTACTTCCCAGTATTGAGTCTTTGATTGAGACACTCGTGGCCTCTTCTTTTGTAACATGCAAAATAAGAGATACAGCACTGGCAATTGCATAGATTAAATACAAAGGTTAAGTGAGATAGCAAATGTATGTTACTTAAACTTGTGTGACACATAGCAGGTGTTCAACAAGTGGAGTTTCAATTCTGTAAATTCTACATACTTGCAGATAAACACACATAATGGAGCAAATGGATTCAGTTCATTCAAAGTCCATACTGTCTCTTCTCTAGAATTTATAATTAATGAGGTTCTACAATGCCCCTTTACTGCTCACCAAATCTGTATACAATTTGCATATATTTTTCCAAATAGCACTTAGATATGAAAAGTCTAAATGGCTAAATGTGATGGCTCAATTAACCCTTCTATTTCTGCAAATGTACAGTATCTGTAGCTTTATTCTCCCAAAGAGATTTATTTTAGCTGGAATTTCTATTCAACAAAAATCCACGTGAACATTTAGAGTAAGGGATGGAAATCCCTAGAAAATATGGAAACTGCTTATAATAATATAATACATTATACTCCTTAACATTAATATCCTCTGCATTACTTGGAGAATAAACATAGAAGAGAGGATGAAATTTATCGAGACAGTTGTAAACATGAAAATAACATCATAACTTCGTTATTTCTATAATTCCTATGCATTTCTTACTAGATTTAAAAGACTGGAAATATATGAGTTTCATTTATTTGAAAAAATTCTTATTTGTATATTTTATTGAGCAACACAACTCAGTTAAATAAAGGAATAGAATAATAGAAAATTTTAATTCATGTGTCTCTCTTTAATCTCTACAGATTCCTTGGCAAGTTGTTTAATAAGTGAGTGTCAGGGCTCATTGCAAAATACATCAGAAACAGATAAGAGAAATATCTACCAACTATCAAAGTAAATGGGATAAGGCGAATTGGACAAGTTTGTTTGGAAAGTAAAGTGTTTTAATATATCTCTCTTGGTACTTTCCATTGCTCTTTAAAAAAGATTAACAATGCAAAAAATTGAAAGTAATAATAGAGTTTTGAGAAAAGTCAAGATGATTTTCTAAGTATAATAATAAGGAACCTTGGTTTGGTTATACAACTTCTTTGAAACTCAGTTTTTTCATTCATGAAATTTTGACAAAAATGTTTCCTTGAGAATAATTCTTGAAACAATTAAGTACACTCATTCATAGACCTAAAATAGGATAGGGATTATCTCTGGACCAATATTTTTATTTTACCATTAATAACAATTAAGAATCATATGGCTGAAGCAGAGTAAGAGATATGGTGTTAGCTACTGTTGATGTCCAGTTGACTTAATATAAAGTACTGTGTTGCCTATGTTGTCCTGTTCTGATCTGCTCTGTACTGCCCCCTTTTGTTTTATTGTCTTTCAAATAAAAAAAAAAAAGAATCATATGGCTGTAATTCAACAAACAATTTTGCTAGAATTTATCAGTCACTTTGTCTTCTAGAAGAAAATAACCAGGACGACAAAATATTGTGTTCTTTTATAATTAACCACTTATGTTTGGTTACTATTACATATATGAGTGTGTGTGTGTATACATATATATATTATACATGTGTATACATACATATATATATACTGTATACTCATGTATACAGTATATATATATACATATATAGTACAATATGTTAATATCTACAGGTAATATAGATATAGACTTGTAAGTATAGTGTATACTCTGTTTTCTTGTAATGGATGTTGGTTGTGAACCTGCTTCTGGTCTTGTATATTGGCAAAGATAGCTAGGCCTTAAGTGTCCTACAGTGACTACTTTTTCTATTTTGTTTACCATGTAGACTGGGAGCTAACCATGAATTTGGCTTGCTTACTTCTTCCCTCAACTCAACATTGTTTTAAGTCTCTGAAATATTACATTACTTGAACCTAAGCTAAACAAGCCAGTGGTGGAAGGATAAATACTGCAGACCTCAGGAGAAGGGGAAAATTGGGAGTTACTAATGAATAGGCATAAAGTTTCAGTTAAACAAGATGAATAACCTCTGAGACCTGCTGTATAACATTGCACCTTTAGTCAAAAATAATGCATTGCACACATTCACTCTCCAAAAGGTGTTAGGACAGCAGATCTCGGGTTAAGTGCTCTTACTATCATAAAATAAAAATAAAAAAATACAAAAGTAGAATTATCTTTTTGGAAGTCTAGAGTAGAGCTTTCCTACTGCTTTTCTTGACTAGGTACAAATTCATACTAGGAGAGCTTTTAGATCTTATTTGAAAAGTCATCTACGAAGAGTAATTTTTTTTAAAAACTGAACAAAACAATACATAGCAGGGAGTAGTAAGAAAGGAATAGATGCATGCCACAGTTAAAATACCACAGTCTTTCATTATATATAGATAATTGTATTAGTCATGATTGTCTGGTGAAACAGTCAACAGGAAGTACATGCAGTGTATGGGTGTGTGTGTGGGAGCAGGACAGAGTGAGAAATTTTAAGGAACTGACTCATATGACTGTGGAGAAAGTAAGAAAAAATTCTTCAGGGTAGATTGACAGGGTGGAGACCCAGGGAAGAGCTAGAGTTCAAGTCCAAAAGTCTTCTGAGGGCTGGGAGTGTAGCTCAGTGGTAGTGTCTGCCTATCAAAAAAAGTCCTCCAGAAGAACTCTTTTTCCTTGAGGTTGCTTAATCTATTTTCTGGGCCTTCAACTACATTAAATGAGTGAGACTCACACTACTTCACACAGGATGATTTGCTTTATTCAGCTATCTGTTTACAATATTAATTTCATCTGAAAAGATACCTTCACCTAACATCTAGAATAGTGTTTGATCAAATATTTGGAGAGTATGACCTACTTAAATTTACATGTAAAATTAACCATCACAATTCATTTCATTAATGTATGCAAATTAAAACACTTAAAACTCAATCTCAGTCATGTTCTGAAATATATCAGAAAACCATTTGTGCTCTTTAACTACTGCCTAATTCAAAGACGACAGCAAAACAGGCTACATACAATAACAGCCCAAACATTTATTTTCCTAGGCAACATATCCTGAGAGGAATTAGACAGCAACTGGATTCCAAAACCAGGAATACACTCTTTCATGGAAAGAGACCATTTGGCCTGTTCATGACTCTAAAACTTTTCTTGCTCCAATCATGGAGAATTGCCTAGTCAACTTCATGAAACTATTGAAAGATCAGTTAGGGCAAGAGAATTAATGAGTATTCTAAAATTCACAGAAACTTCTTAAAGTTAGATCCCTATCTGACTAATTATTATTCATATAAAACAAAATCACTATAATATATGCAATGAATAGTGATGGAGTGGGTTTCCATGCATAGTGTACTCATGTGCAGCAAGCTGTAGCACTGATGTAGTGTACTGGGAGGGAAGGTTCTTACATCAATAGCTAAAGGTAACCAGAAATCCATAACAGTTTCTACCTCACACAGGACTTCAAAGTGGTAGTTCAGAGTAAGTTAGCACTTAGGTTACTGTCTGAATTGTTCCAAATGTTTTCTTGCACATTGTAAATCAGGAATTTTTTTCTTGTTTTAAATTGTAAATTCTATTTCTGTTAAAACAAAAAGAAATGAAATCCTTTATTTCCATTTCTGTAGGTCAAGAAGTCAACATGACTAAGTAAATAATTAACTGATCAGTTAATAATGATCAAATGCACCAATAACTGAGGCTACATTTATACATCTTTGAAGTTTAAAAACACCTAAGGAAGGTGGTAGCTGTGGTAGCAAGTCCTCCCGTGAGAGCTTGCTGACCAAGGAAGCAGAAAAAAATACACCATAAAATAAAGTGACAGTGTTTCTCCACAAACCCCAGTACTGAAGCAAATGAGGTGAATTTGTAGTCATGAGATATACAAGGCATCAGTGCCTGTAGGGAGAGAGCAGAGAGGAAGGAACATCAGGGAAAGTGATGCAATTAGGACCCAAGGAATATTAAACCGGCCAAGAAACAGTTACCAGAAATCATACTGAATTGATCTCAAAACAGCAATAAAAACTAGAGAAGGGGCACTTGGGCAATCCAAATACCAGTTTGGTAAGGCTGTAAAGAGAAGGGAAATTGTGCGTACTGTAACTCCTAGACTGCACAGCCAGGGTGCTCTGCCAGGACAAAGATCTATGATGAGAGGGAGTGGGTGGGAAGGGGCAATTAGAGACAAGAAAAGAGTGCACAGTGGTGGGACGGGGAAAAGGAATCAGAAATCTGAGCGAGCCGTTGTAATTTGAACACTACACAAAACAACCACAAAGAGCTCTGGTGCCAAGAGAAAAGTCACACTGAAACATATGCTGCTCCAAAATTTCAGGCAAACAAATATCACATAAAAATGAGTCATAAATACATCAACATTGAACTTGAATAGTTTAGTCACAAAAAGCAGAGAAAGAATAATGAGAAGAGAAAAATAATAAATATAAGGAAACATGGTTATATTATAAAACAGGATGAAGCTAAAATCTTTACAGCATTCTGCTTCAAATGAGCTAAAAGATATTAATAAAATAATACAGAACTTTGAAAAGCAACATAAATCAAAACTCAAATTGAGAAATAAGTTAGTAGAAATAAAAGGAAAGTGTTATATCTAAATGAGAAAATGATTTTATAAAAAACATTTTGAAGAAACACAAGAAAAAAGCAGAATGTAAATGTTTTATGAGAAACACAAAGTAGAAGGTTTTCTTTAATCAAAAGGCAGTAACACAAAACATTTAAGGATTTAAGAGATAGTAACAAGAACTGACAATAGTAATGATCGAATAGGAGCCTGTAAAGAAAACTTACTTGAGGAAAATAGGTAAAATATTTCTGAAATTAAAACTTTTAAAGTAAAAACTGCATATTGAAAATGCATTATGCATCTGAGACTAATACAAATGTATTCTGAAGAATGCACTGAAGTATTTTTTTTTTTGCAAAAAGAATATTTTTATCTAGCAGTAGAAGTAATTTATAAGGAAATTAAATCAAGTATTTCAACAGTAATAATTACAAGAATGACAAATTTATAAAACTGAAATATTCAATAAACAAAAACACATACCAATGATTTAATACCCAGCAACACTGCTATTCAAGGTAGAGAACTCAAATATATATCAATGTGCAAAGACTCACAGATTATTCTTCTTGTAAATTTTTATGAATATTGTGTAAATTAAGCTGAATACAATCACAATGACTAACAATGAGTGCTGATACAGTCAGATATAGAGGTAAGACTAGTTAAGGGTTAAGAAAGATAGGGTATATTGTGTAATAACTATATACTCAGATAATGTGACTCTGGCAAAGAGAAAAAATTGAGGAAAGAATGAGGGAAAGAGGATGAAAAAAGAATTAAACTGTATTATGTATATGTACCAACTCCCTACTAGAAATATATCAATATGTACTTCATATATGTACTAAGCAAAAAGAAAATTTATTGAGATTCCTTATGTTCTAGTGATAGAGAATATATACTTATTATGAGACTAATATATATGTAATGTGAGTAATAACAGGGTCACCTAATTCTGCCAGCCCGTGTCCTTAAAAACCATGTTTCTTAGTGAAGAATATATGCTCATTTGTTTCATTTATAATATGAATTATTTTTGTTGAAGAGAAAATTTATTTCCTTTTTGTAAGAACCTTTTTCATTTATGTCTTGTATTGAGTAACTACTTCAAAGACAATGATACAGTGTAATAATCATTGTCATCCTCATAATATTTTGTTATGAAAGTATTTTATTTTTTATGAATAAAAAGAAAAAATTAATGAAAAAGAAGTTAGAAGAAATTCAGTTTTTGCTCTATAGCTACAAATTCTATTTGGAATTATCAGTACGAACTCATAAAAGAGCTTAGCCTGTACAAGAGCTCATCAAAACATACAGTATATGTTTAAATAATATTACAGTAAAACTAATCTTCAAAAATCTCCTCTTCAAACACACTTATCCCATTGTTCCTGACACCTTCTGAAACAGTTCTGAAAGTCTTTTTTCTTGATTGTCTGGATGAGGTCTGATTAAAAAGTACTGCTGCTAAGTGCCATCTAGTGGGAATGCTGACTAGATAGAGAACTTAGGGTGTGCCCTAACCTTCTTTCTTCCCTGACTCTGACTCGTTGGGACTTCTGCCTCTTCCAGAAAGGAAAAATGAGCATAAAAAAATAGACATTTTGAATTGATTAGGATATCTAGGCAGCCATGACAGCACAGCTAAAAACACTCATGAAAAGGAATACCAATGCTGTTTCAGAAAGTGTCAAAATAATGAAACACATTAGTTCGAAGTGAGAGAGAATTTTTTGAGGGATAGTAATGTTAATATGTCTTTTATTATAATTTCAAATATTTAAACATATTTTAATCATACTTTACACATAAACATGTATATAAATCTGTCTATTTTACTGGTCGTATATTTATCAATCAATCAGATAGACAGAGAGACAGATAGATAAATATATATGGATATACTTTCTTACTCTGGACCACATAAAGACCTAGAAGCAATAACTAATGCAGTAGCAATAAGAATCTCTAGCACCCAGTTTTCTTGCAGTCTTACAATGCTGTTTCTCAAGATATTTCACAATATTATTTCTTTCGGGCTGGGGATTTAGCTCAGTGTTTTAAGCGCCTGCCTGGCAAGCGTGAAGTCATGAGTTCAATCCCCGGTACCAAAAAAATATATATATATATTATTTCTTTCATAAGGAAAAGAAAGAAAATGTACATGATGAGCCTAAAATTTTTATCATAACTTCTCAAGTGGAAAGTATCAAAGACTACAAGTATCAGGTCAAAAGGACATAAGAGCAAGGAGAAGCGGTTATTGGACAATTTTAGTTCCAAAAGTAGGTAACTAATTTATTGAAATCCATGAAACATATTAAATCAATCATCAACAATTATTGAAAACACATTAAATTGCCTGGTCCCATTAAGAGAAGACAGGCACCTAATAAAGTTAAAGAAACAAGTATTTATTTATCTTGTCTTTTCTATTTGAATTTTGCCACAGAGCCATGAAATTATAAATGGAGGGAAAATCCTTTTATAGC
>PVJX010022581.1:0-30376 GCA_004027295.1 Dolichotis patagonum
CTCAAGAATGAAAGTCATGAGTCTTTGGAGTCAATAGATATAAAGTCAGTCCTCCATATCTACAGATTTTGCTTTCACAGATCCAACCACCTGTGGATGCAAAATGTGTACAGACTCTTTTCTTTGTCAAATTGTTTAGCATATAATAATTATTTACATAGCCTTTCAATTGCATTAGGTGTTACAAGAAATCTAAGAGGTGTTATAAAGTATGGGCATAGCTTATATACAATTATCAGATCACTTGAGTACAGCACTTGAGTATCTGAAGATTTTCATGTCTGCCAGGGGTCCTGTGACCCATCCCCTCAGGTATCAATGGATTTAAAGTGATACCTTTTGTAAAATCTGATTTTTTGTCTTCTTTTATTGTCAAGTCTTTGAACTGTGATCCCCTCTTACTTGATTCATATACTTTTAATTTTACAAAGTCATATTAAAAGCAATTTATCAAGAAGATTTTTTATCAAAATTCAATTCATTTTGTAACATGAAGATTTAATAAGAGATACAGAGTTGTCCAAAGGAACTCAGCCTCACAACACAGCAAAACTTATAAATGTACACGATACTCCTCAAACACTTTTGTGTTCTCCAAGTGCCTTCATCCCCTGCTCCTACCCCAGATAATCCTTTACTTAGGAGTGTATCACACAGGAAAAAATAACTTTAATATTTTAAGATATTATTTGTGCCATGATTGTTTATGAACTAACTTTTTAAAGCATCTATTTTTTCCTCACCTACTTATTGTTTTCGTGGTTTTACGGGCTCTTTCTCCATAGTTCATTAGACAGGGTCTTGGTTTCCCAGTGAGCTCCCTTTGCTCCTCCTGTTACTCAGTTTATCTCTTCCACAAGAAGTATAGTCACACTTCATTTAATGATGGGGATTGTTATGAGAAATGCATTGCTACTAAATCAAGCTTCTTGTTGTGGAACATCACAGAGTTAATTTACACAAACTAAGACAGCTGTAAGTCACTGTGCATCTAACCTTAGGGTCCCCCATTCTGTGTGTTCCCTCATTGTCTGAAACATCACTACACAGTGCCTAACTGTAATGATCAAACTGGAATTACTACTCAGTGCTCTTTACTCCAAAACAAGTTTCTTCAGTTTTTAAAGTTTTGTTTTCCTTAAATATGTAAAAAACCTATCAAAAATGATAAATACCATAAAGTATTATTGCAACATAGTATGTAAGAATACTTACTAACTCAATCATGTGAAAGTTCAGTAGTGTGCTGACCACCCCTACTCCATCCGTCTTTTGCCTCATTAAAGTTTACCTAGTTTATAATTCATCATATTAGTTACAGATTCTGACACATTCTAATCACATGACTAATTTTTAAAATCATCTGTGCTGATGAAAGTATTCTAGAAAAAAATCTAGATAATCCAGGGTGTTAGATTCCTGGAGGAAAAAGGTTCTGAAAGTTGCTTTTTTATTTATTCATTCCAGGACTATGTAGGAGTTTCTAAATCTCTATGCCTTGCCTAATGTAAAGAGAGTCAGTCTCCTCTTGGAAGCTTGTGTCCATGCTGGCATTTTGGAAGTAACAGCCTCCCCAGCCATGCTCTCTATTATGTGATGAGACAGAGCAACATGAAAAGTGCACGGCAGGTCCTTATACTTCTTTGTTTTACAGAACTAGATATTTCTAAATCATGCATACTGATATAAGGCATTGTATCTCAAAGCAAAATAATCAATAATTGAAAATATATTTGGGATCTGCTATTTAATTTCTGACAGACACTGTGCACTAGGAAACCAAATGGTGAGAGACAAAAGTAGCTTTCTATCATTATACTGCTTAGAACTAAGCAGGTGAGACAGCTATTTATTAATCATGCCAATCAATAGCTCTGATAGTGATGCAATCTTAAAGACATATTACAAAAAGTTTTGCCTATTTATTGATTTCAATACTTCAAAAAGCCATATTTGCCCACATTTATTTGTATAAGTTTTATAATATACAAAGTTCATACTTCAACTTCCTTTCTTCATCTATAAAATGAGAAGATTAAAATATATTATCTGAAAATCTTTCCAAATTGATCTTTTGGTGAGTTTGTATCTTTGGATACTAAATTACAGATTATCCAACACAGAAATCAAGCTGTGGCCTATATTTTGACACTGAAAATATGAACCCAGAAGATGAAATATCAAAAGTGCTGATAAGTTTTCAAGAGATCACATGATGGTACATTTTCATTGCACATGTGTGCATATAAGACAAAGTGATCAGTAGGCTTGCTTTTAAGACTTAAGCTTAAATATATTTTAAAACACATTTTCTATGTGATGTGATCCATAGCACCACTCGTGTGTAAGACACTAACACCATGTTAATTTTTATAAATTCTTTTCTCAACAAAGATGCAATTCAAATGTACAATATGCTAATAAAGATTCAAAGTAGGCATAGTTGAAGACACTAAAGAATGACGGCAACCACAGAGGCCAGTTTCCTTGTTTCTGGACACTGTGACTTAAAGAAGCAGAGGTTTATTACTGGTGCACAGATTCAGATGTGCCAGTCATCAGGATGCAAGGGTTTGGCAGAAAGAACTGCTCAAATTATGATATCTGGGGGAGAGAGCGCTAGGGAGGCCCTGGAGAGAAGAGGTCAGGAATCAGACACTCCTCAAGTTCACCTTTATGACCCAGCTACTCTAACTATGGCCTGCTTTCTGTGAGGAACTTACCGATCAATTATCCCATCGATGAATTAACTCATCAGTAAAATTAGTCCCTTCACAGTTCAATAAACTCTTCAGGAGTTTGCCAATCCAGGCAGGGTTATAATGCAGACTGACTAGCACAAGTTAATCAACATCCAATCACATCTTTTACCTTACTTAACCTCCGAACAAAGGGCATATTTCAGTGTAAAATGATGTAACTATCTTTTTGACAACTGAAAAGTGTTCTGATTTCTTTCTTGCAGTTAGTTAGTTAGTTTTGTTTGTCTGTTTGTTTGTTTGTTTGTGACAGGATCTCTCTATCTCTACAGTTCAATATGGCTTTGAATTCACTATATAGCCAAGACCTTGAACTTGCAGCATTCCTCTTGAGTGTTAGAATTACTTACCTGCACATTTGGTTTCCCCTAAAGTTTCAACAGTTCTATTATTGTTCAAAAATCCAAGTCCAAAGCCTCCTTTGATACCAAAGACAAGCTTTTAGCTGTAAACCCCTATAAAATTCAAAAAGCAATTACATGTTCCCAAGGTAGAACAGTATGGGGTAAAAGAATAAGGAAATGGAATAAGACTATAGCAAAGAATACAGAAAAAGAAAAGTAGCAGACAAAAGCATGAACAGAAGTCAGTAGGGGAAACATTAACTCCTGAACCTCTACGCCCAGCTACTGAGCACATGATAATAAGCTGTGAATCCCGTAGCGCTTGTACAGCCTCATACCTGTGGCTTTACTCACTGCGCTCCACATGGGCTCTCTCTTGGGTTGGCTCTTCTTGCTATCTGTTGCTTTCTTTACTGGATAATCCACCTTCCTGGCATCTTCAGCTATCTAGACTTTCTGGTAAGCTTCAACCTCAATGCAGTCACATGTTACATTCTCAGGGGCTCCCAGTAGGGAACTTGTAACACTGTCTGTAACACTTGTGAGGCCTGCAATGCCACCGTTCAAAGTCTGGGTGAAAGCTTTTGTGACACCAAAACCCTTGTATCCTGACTTCTTGCATAACCAGCATCATGTGGGTCAGGTTGAGTCCTGCTGCAAGTCTGAGAAATGGCCAGGATTTTTCATACCATGGATGCAATAACCACAGTGGCCAAGCAACAGCCGGAACATGAGGTTGCCATAAAATTTCCTCTATCACATCAATCAGTCCACTTCCTTTAAACTTAGTCTAACACAAATTTTTAAAGCATAGGCAAAATGTAAACTAATATGGCAAAATAAAACAGGCACAGTTTCTACTTAAATTTCCAATAGATTCCTCATTCTAATCTGACATCTTGCACAGCTGGCCTTTAGTCTAAACACTCCTATCACCATCCTGGTCTTCTGAGCTCTCACTAGAGTCACCCATCAAGCTCTGCTTGCATCATTAAGGGTTTCTCTAGCCTGCATCTCTAGACTTTCCAAACTTCTCCCACAAACCACTTCAACAGCATTCGGAACCACATGAGTCTCAGCAGTGACTCTTTCCCTAGCACCAAATTTCTGTATTGTTTCCTGTTGCTCCATTAAAACTGCCAACCCAAACATGTAGAGAAATTTATTGGCTCAGTTTCAGGTGTTTCTGTTCATGGTCTTAGATGGCAACATCATGGCACAAGGGCATGATAAAGAAGAATTGCTCACATCATGGTGAGTAGCAGGAGCAACCCAGGGAACAGCCAGAGGGGACGATGCCAGGAAACAGACAGTCTCCAAAGTCACGAGCCATGTCCCACTCATGCCAACAAAGCCCCTCCTCTGAATAGGCCATGCTGTTATGAACTCACCAACAGTTTATCCCAGTCCAATCATCTCTCCAGAGGTTTGTTAATCCAATCTGATTGGCAGCCACATGTGACCAGCACAATAGATTTTAAGATCAATAGTAGAATTTTAACCAGGGCAGACAGGATTATTCATTAGATTGTACAATTCATGAGGAATGATGAAGAAAAGTGTGAAATACATTCAGAAGAAAGTGAGCAGCTCTTACCGACATGTTAGGGAGGTAGCACACTTATTCAGATTTGTTTAGTAATATCCATTGATTACTGTGTATCAATAATTGACCCTAAATAAGAGACAAATGCTTTTGCCTAAATAAAATTTGCTTTGTAGAGATTAATAAAAGATATAACAAAGGTTGTGAATAGTTGCAAATATTGGACAACAAAGTTTGTGCTCCAGTAATGAAGAAATGAAAGGCCATTAAGATTTTGAACACAGGAATGATATTGAACTCATATGAAAATCTGAGGAAAGGTATAGATTTGAATTCTCAAAAATACTATCCAAACATACTATAAATGATTAGATCTATATTTAGCATAATTTATATATGATATTTAGTGTTTTTGACTATATATTCTTGAAATACTCCTCTCTTTATTACCATGTTGCCACCTCATGGATCTTCTGTCTGTTAATTCTCAGTTTTCTGAAATACATTCCTATCTCAAAAGCACCCAACATGTTCTTTATCTTTAGAGTCGCATGCCGAGCTTTCTGGTCTTATTTTAAACAATTGTCCATGGTTTCTACAACCATCTGTGACTTAATGACTCTAGGATATTAATTTTATGGACATTAATTTTATATTCGACACTCCAGAACTAAGTAGCCAACTATTTTTTGCACATTTTTCCCAGATATTTCTCCAAGCATACCACATTCATGACAAATTTAATTTGTCAGCCTCACTCCCCACTGACATAGTTACTGTCCTTGCTTTCTATAGCCATTGATCTGAGAAAGACTGCAAGACCAAATTAGTGGGGAAAGTAGGCTATAACCCTACTCAGAAAGAAGTTTCTGTCAAAATTTATACACCCAACAGAAACCTGTTTTATTTATTACTGCATTATTTCATTCTCAAAAACAAAATCTAGATCAAATCCTGTTGGTCCATTTTTTCTAAGGAAGGAAGGACCAATAAGAAAACAAGTAAGTTTCCCACGCCATACTGGCAATAAATGGCAAGATTTTTAGGACCAGGATAGTATGACTGTGGGGCCTGCAATCTTAACACTATATAAATATTGCCTTAACAATGTAACACTGAAAAGATAAATCATAATACAAGGTGACATAAGGGAAGCATAAAATTGAAAAGTTAGAGAAACTTTACTACGCTAAACTCAGAAACTCGTGTTAAAACACTTTGTAATTATATGAGAATGTAATTTACTAAAGATCACATGAAGATACTTTTAGAAAAACCTAATTACACAAATGATTTGTTTTAGTAATATTTGGCTTTCTAAAACTCACATATTTTACAAGATTATGTAATACTGAAAAGTTTATCTAGATTTAGCTCTGAGGAAGAAATTGCTTATCTTTAAGCCTTTTATCATGTGAGGAAAAGGTTTAATGAAATATTTTTAATTTGATTTACACACAGACCTCAGTACCTTCTCGACTGTATATGCGTTCACCAATGTCTAATCATTGATTTCACACTCAAGGTGAAAACATATCAGTGTCTTTTAAAATTTTATGAATCAGATTTAAATTTTGCATGAGTCCAACTATATTTGAGTTATTTTTTCTTGAAACCCACATCCATCCAACGCATCCATGCAACAAATATAATTAAGTATAACTTACCTTTAAACTACTGTGAATTTTAAATGAATATCCTCAGGTGAAGAATCCAGAGCCAAAAAGCCACTGAAGTTTGGTGCTCTTGAATGGTACGTATGTGGAATTAATATGTGGAAGAAATCCAATTGTTGAATGCTCAGGAAATGTTGAACAAAGATGACTGATTCCCTTAGGCCTGTTCTCTGTTTGTGTCTCCAAAAATGTCCCTTGAGGTATAACTTCCTCTGGAGGATAAATGTAAGACATTGGAAACGACTTAATATTCTTCATGTTGAGAATAGTCAAGTAGCTAGCCCAGGTTAATTACAATAGAATTAGTGGTTCTTCTAACCATTGGCGAGTTAAAATAAGCAAATATTGTAACTAAAATGTTATATGTCTTAAGGATAAAACACTGAATATTAAACTGATAATCAGCACAGTATTGTCTCCAACTGATATTCAACTGATTCCTAACATTGGGTACTTATAAGCCTTTATGGTACATGTAAAAGCTAACATACTTTCATACCAGAGATTCAGTATTTGTGTGGCTGTTTTCAGTGTAACACTGGGAGATGAAAAGATGGTTTTGGGTCCAACTCTTCCCTAATTCACCAGTATGACCCTTGGGTAGCTAAGTCATATTTCTGAACCGTATTTTACTTATCTAAAACAAAGCAAGAAAGTATACAAAATGATCACTCTACTTTGTTTTATTTCTAATGTTATACAATTCTAAGTAAAATTAATATTCTTCAGTTAACAAATGTATGCTTTAGTAAATCACAATTGCTTAAACAGGAACAGAACAAGCTGTTGAACAGAATACTCTATTTCTACAAAATTCCATCAGGGTGGCAATTAAAATGCAACTTCATTTTTATAAGGATTTATAGTCCATGTTTTTAAAGGACAATCTTAAAAACACAGCTATACAAATATTGTCTTGTGTTTTAAAACCTTTACAGTTCATCACTGTAATAAAATGACACAATTATGTGAGTTATGACACTTGTTTACTGTATACTTAGAAATAAGACTGTATTAACTTCCACACTACAGATTGATAACCATATTACCAGGATTTTGTTGGACCGTTGAACAGAACTGTTTGCAGCCTCACTGTTTGTTCACTTTGTATGCCTTAATTTTGTAACGTGAACAACTATTTCTAAGAAGACAATATGTAATTTATCAACTAGTGATTTCTTTATGTTTTTTTGAAATTCTGTATTTTTTCTACCCTTTTTTCTGTATTGCTTTTTTTCTCTAAATAAAATTAAAAATTAAAAAAAATTCCACACTACTTCTCACAAAACCATACTCTTAAGTGAAATAAATAGGACACATGTATAAATATCATATAATTTTTCTAGTGTGAGAAACCAAAAGGATAAACAAGGACCAAAATATACAATAGATATTGTAGAAATAGGGAGAAAATTTTCAAATGAGAAGGAGAACTAGAGAGGAGGGTTGGGGAAAGGAAGGAAGAGAAGACAAAAATCAGATGAGAAAAGAGAAAAAATGAAAACAAAGCTTTTGTAAGTAAAGAGAAGAGGGGTTGAAGAGAGAATAGGGAAATGGAAAAAAGAGAATTAATAGTGTGTAGGTACAAATTCCCTGTAATAAATGTGATCGTCATGTAAACCTAAAATGTACCAATAAACTTAATTAATTAAAAAGAGAAAAAACAAAGGAAGATAGGGATCATATTATTTACATTTATGCTGAATAATAATAGCTTTGGAATTCTTTTATCATTAGAAATTTTCAGAGTTTCTATTGTGAACACCTCACAGTAGAAGAATATATGGGTAGAGATCAGGCAACAAACTGATACTGGCTTTTTTTTTCTTTTTTGGTACCAGGGATCGAACTCACAACCTTGCACTTGCCAGGCAGGCACTTACGTTGCTGAGCTAATCCCCAGCTGATACTGGCTTTTGAATGCATAGTTTATTCACACATCTATTCATGCACCAAATTCTTACTCTATGAGGCACACACAAACCAGTGTAAGGTATTATCCCAGTCAGTCACATGGCTATGAGACCAAATCATGAGTCTACATCACTCACTGAGCAGAGGTTCGGGTCCATGTTGAGGCAGGTGGAGAAAGCACATTGTTTCAGCGGAGGACCTGCAGGTCATATGTCCCTTGAGGCTAGAGTGTGGGGCTTGTGAGCAAAGCTCAGGTGTTTGTTGGAGGCAAAGCATCCAACGTGCAGCTCAGCTGTGCTTCCTCGAGTGATTTCTGAGATTACGTCCATCCCTCTCATACGTTACGACAGCTGTGGCAGTCAGGCCATCTGCCCTTGGGTGGAACCCATCAGCTTAGCTGGATGCCGCTTTTTTAGAGTGCTTTGGGCTGACACGACTGTTGGCACACTTCTCACAGTTAGCAGTTACGTAGCTTTAGGCTAATGACATTTGTGACTGAGGAAAGATTTCTTCACTTGGGCTATTTCTTCATAAAGTCATTGCCGTTGTATCATATTATAACTTCACTAATAAAATAATTTTATGGGTTAAAAATGCAGTATCCTGATGCATCAAATTTGCCCAACATAGCTTAAGTATTTCTAAAGTTATCTTTTCATCATACATACCATTTTAATCTTAAATTCATGCTTTTTTTTGCTATCATTTCAAAACTGTCATGAACTAAAATTTAAAAAGAAGAAAATGCATTGTCTACCACCCAGTAAAACATTACCCACATTTCAGTCAGTTTATGGCAAAAAAAGACAGTTTAAGTATGGTGTGGTGTTGCCCATCGGTAACCTTAACAATCAGACGCCTAAGGCAGGAGGATCACCACAAGTTTGAAGCCCAATCTGGGCTATGTAGAGAGTTCAAGGCCTGAACTATAGTGTGAGAGCCTATCTTAAAACCAAACTAAAGCAAAACAAAACAAAACAAAAGACAGTTTAACTTTTACACTTAATCCTTTCCTTCTAATTAATCGTATGCTAAGTGTTTGAGAACTTTAACTTGTGAGTTTGAGAACTTTTACTTGTGAATTGTAAGCACGATTCACATTTCACGAAGGTTTTGAAGTTTAACCATAATTTGTTCTTGGATATTCCTTCAGGAAATTAACTGTACAAAGTGAAGAAAGTGGGTGTCACTTAATACCAGGCCATATTCTTCTAAAGCTGATGTTGATTGGAAAGAGTTAATTGTATCTTCATTACTTAGGATCTCTGGAGGATTTTATTATCTAGAGAACGGCACTCTCGGTGTCATAGCAATGGAAGAGATTATTTAGATCCTTAGTTGCATCAGTTTCCAAAAACATAAGCATATGTGTTATGATAGCTCTTGCATGTTCTCTAAGTTTTACTGAAATACGAGTTGCAAATAAGATAAATGTATCCTCACTAAGCATGTATGGCACATAGGTATGTTTGTGCATGAGTGTGTGCATATGCATTTTATGTAGCCCTTTGTTTCTTTAAAAATATGATTTTCCCATCATCATGTGATGTTAGGAGCCATGAAAGCTAGAAACTGATCAGATGTGCAAGGCTAGAGCATGGCTTTCCCAAGAACAAAGAGTCCCCAGGGCAAGTCATGTGAAAAAGCTTCTCCAGCCCAGAGAACACCTATCCCCATGCCAATCCAAACAGAGGGTTGCTAGGATAACAGAGTGTCATGTGGCACTAAGTTGCTAAACTGTACAAATAAATGCCCATGCAGTGAGGGGACTGTTCCTCTCCTCCCATCAGGAGACTAAGGGCTCCGTTTAAAACCAGCTTTCATCTCTTCTTTATTTTTTTATTTTATTTTAAAGAGAATAAAACATAAGAGAACAGAACAGAGAAAATCAGAAAAGAACAATGCAAGCAACATAGCACTTCACAAAAGACAACCAGATATCAACAGTAGCTACATAATGTCTCTTTTCTTTGAAATAGTTGAGCGTACCTTCACGCACAATAATATAAAACATATCAAAATGGTATAAAACCATTCAAGAGAATGAAAGCAATATAGGACATTCAAAACCAAATAACAGGAAATGAACAATGGATACTATAATATCTCATTTTCCTTAAAAAATGTGTTTATACCATCACACATAATAAAATCTAATAAGACTCAACAGGATAGAATCAATTAAAACAGAAGAACAAAAGCATGGTAGGACTTCAGAGCAAGATGATAGTAAATCAATGATGGCTGCCATGTCTTGTTTTCTTTAAAATAGTTCTTCATACCATCACACATAATAAAATCAAATGAAGCAGAATAAAACCAATCAAACCAATGAATGAAAACATTATAAGACTTCAAAGCTATGTAATGGGAAACCATGATTACCATAAAATCTTATGTACTCTTACCATTTCTTACATTAGGGAGACTATACGGTGTTTACACACGTGAGTTTGATTTATTTCACTTATGAGTATGGTCTCAAGTTGCAACCATTTACTTATAAATAACTCAGTATGATCATTCTTTATAGCTGAGTAGTACTCCATTGTATAAAAATATCACAACTTTTTTATCCATTCCTCAGTTGATGGGCATTTAGGTTGTTTCCAAAATCTGGATATTACAAATTGTGCTACTATAAACATGGGTGCACATATATCACTGTGATATGATGTTTTCAGTTCTTCTAAGAATATGCCTGGAGTGGAATAGCTGGGTCAAATGGAACCTCCAATCCCAGCTTTTTGAGGAAGTTCCAGTCTGACCTCCACAGTGGTTGCACCAGTCTAGACTCCCACCAACAGTGCAGAAGAGTTCCTTTTTCCCCACAGCCTCTCCAGCATTTGTTGCTGGTAGTTTTCTTTATCCTGGCCATTCTTCCTGGAGTGAGATGAAATCCCAATGTGGTTTTAATTTGCATTTCTCTAATGACTAATGATGCTGAACAGTTTTCCATTTATTTATTTGTCATTTGTATTTCTTCATCTGAGAACTTAGATGCCCATTTTTTGATTGGGTCTTTGAATTTTGAGGGGCTGATTTTTTAAAAATTTTAAAATTCTTTATATGTTTTTTATATGTTCCTAGACAGAAGTCCTTTGTCTGAGGGAAGGTTGACTAAGATTTTTTTCCCAATTTTTGTGGGTTTTTTTTTCACTATGCTGGAGATTTCTTTAGACATGCAGAAACTCTTCAATAAGATGTGATCCCAATTATTGATTCTGTGCACTATTTCCCAGGTAGTAGGATTCTTGTTCATGAATTTTCTACCTATGCTTATGTCTTCAAGATTTCTACCTACTTTGTCTTCCAACAGATTTAGTGTTTCTATTTTAATATTTAGATTTTTGATCTATTTAGATTTTAGTTTAGTACATGGTGATAGTCATGAGTCTAGTTTTAGTTTTCAGCAATATGGAGAGCCAATTTTTCCAGCACTATTTATTAAAGAGACTATCTTTCTTCTAGTGGATATGTATGGCCCCTTTATCAAAGATAAGGTGGCTGAGTATGGATGTAGTTGTAGTTGTATCTTCTAATCAATTCCATTGATAGTCAGGTCTGTTTTTATTCCAGTTGATTCCATGTTGATTTTTTACAGTAGCTTTGTAGTATAACTTCAAGTCAGGGATTGTGATGCCTCCTGCCTTGCCTTTGTTGCTTAGAATTACCTTTGCTATTCTAGGTCTCTTCTGGTTCCAGATGAATTTTAGGAGTGATTTCTCTAGATATGAGGTATGTTAGTGGTATTTTGATTGGGATTGCATTGAATCTGTATACTAATTTTGGGAGAATGGCCATTTTCACAATGTTTGTTCTTCCTATCCATGAACAAAGGATGTCTTTACATTTTCTGAGGTCCTTTTCAATTTTTTTCAGGGTATTATAATTTTCCCTGAAGAGAACTTTTTCCTTTTTTGTTAGATTGCTTTGTATTTAATTTTTTTGGGTTGGTGCTATTGTGAAGGCTATGGCTTCTCTTGTTTCTGTCTCAATGATTTTGCTGTTAGTGTATAGGAATTCTATTGATTTTTGAGTGTTGACTTTGTATCCAGCTACATTACTGAATTTATTTATTATACTTAGGAGTCTTTCAATGGAGATTGGGGGTCTTTTATGTACAGTATCATGTCATCTGCAAATAATGACAAATTAACTTCTTCTTTTCCTATCCTTACTCCTTTTATTTCTCTGTCTTGTTTAATTGCTCTGGCTAGTATTTCCAGCACTACATCTTCTTTATTTTCTTACTGCTCACAGTCCTTCACCCAAAAACCCATAAGGGCCACATGAGTGGTGGCAATGTGATATTATCATGTTAGTATATTATCCAAAAATTTTAAGTAGGAAATTGAAAAGATAAAGAACCTCTATTCCAATTTTCTGTAATTTTTTTTTGTTTTTTATCAATAATGGATGTTGGGCTTCCTTAAATGCTTTTTCAGCAACTGTTGAGACAATTGTGTTTTTCTGTCCTTGGCTCTGTCGATATAGTGTATTACAGTTATCAATTTGTGTATGTTGAACTATCTGTGTATAACTAAGATGAATCCTACTTAGTCATAGTATGCAATCTTCTCAGTGATTTGCCGGTATCAAGAAGCCAGGCCCTCCCTGTGAGTCAGCACCATATGCTGGCCACTGAGGGGAAGAACCAGACACCAGCCCTTTTCCATGAGTCAGCACCGTTTGTCAGCTGTGGGGGAGGAGAACAAGAAGCCAACAAGAAGCCAAGCCCTCCCCGTGAGTCAGTGCCATGTGTTAACCACTGAAAGTTGGCACCATGCATGGGTTGCTGGGGGCAGAACCGATTTATTCTGTTGTATATTGCTTGGATTTTTTCTCTTTAAAATAAAAATTACCCAAAACAATGATCTGCCAACATCATACTAAATGATCAAAACCAAAAGCTTTGTTTCTAAAATCAGGAACATGATAAGGATGTCAGCTATCACACTTACATTAAATATAGTTTTGGAAACATTAGCCAGAGTAATTAGACAAGAGAAAGAAACAAAAAGGGAAGAATTTAAATTATTATTATTTGCAGAAGACACTCTTCAGAGACTATACCAAAAACTCCACCAAAAGTCTTCCAGATTTAATTACCAAATTCAGTAGTATAGTTGGATAAAAAACCAGCACTCAAAAAATCAATGGCATTTTGATGCAAAAATAACAATCTCACTGAGAGAAATTAGGAAAACATATTTCACAATGCTACCAAAAAATAAATTAACTATTTAGGAATAAACATAATGAAGGGAGTAAAAGATCTTTAAGTTGAAAGGTACAGTACTCTGAAAAAGAAAACTGAAGAGGATATAAAAAATGGGAAAACAGCTTTTGTTCCTGGATAGAAAGAACAAATAAAATATTATACCATATTTCCAAATTTATTTTACATGTTTAATGCAATCCTGTTCAAAATACCAATAGTATACGTCACAGAACTAGAGAAAATAATTCTAAAATTTATTTGAAACCAAAAGAGACCTAGAATAGCAAAAGAAATTCTAGGCAACAAAGGCAAGGTGGGGAGTATAACAATACCCCCACAAAGCTACAATGAAAAAACAAGATGATACTGGAAAATAGAACAGAAGCGAGGACCAATGGAACAGACTAGAAGGTGTGAAAAGCACACCAGTATGAAAAATAATCTTATGTCTTTATAATAGGAAATCTGGCATTAAAAATTCCCTTTCTTTCTTATATTAAAATATGCATTCTAGAAGTTTTCATTTTTAAATTCTCTAATATTTTCATTATTAAATTTAGTATTATTTAAAATATAGGCATGTCTTCTAAATTGCTAAGCACCCTCCTTGAGGAATTGGAAGTCCTGATTATGTTTCTAGAGCATTAATGTTGCTTCAGTTAATTGAGGTAAAACCTTCTTACATGACATGGAAGGCAAAACAGGCTGTCTGCTGAGCTGTTAGGACTACGTTTATGAGGTCCTCTGAAGTATTAAGTTTAGAAGACTTAAAGGAAGGCTTTCTGATTGTTAATGGTTAGTAGTAAATTGGATGAACCAAAGAGTCCACAGAATACACTAACTTCAACATCTACAATTATTGCTATCATACAATTTTGTTTAGGGAGTGGAGATTCTTTATTATACTTCATGAGCTTTTGATTTCAACTGTAAAAGTGAACTGGAAACAGATGTTATTTCATAGCTTCAATGGGATGAGTAAAAACCGCCAATTAAGGTGACTTATGTATACCTGCAGAACTGCATGGACAACTTAAACAGGCAAGCCCATGTTCCCTATGAAGGTGAGCAGGGTAAAGGAGGGGCAGCCAAGAAGAGCTGGAGCACTTTCTGCTCCATAAGTGACACCTGGCTCACCCACAAAAAAGTAGGTCCGTCTTCCTAACCACCTGTCATGGTAATAGCAGCTATTGGGGAAAAAAGAACTGATTTGAGAATATTTTAATTTTCTATCTAAACAAAATATTATATATGAAATATGCTGCATATAATTCATTGTGATTCATTTTTGTCTCTGGGTTTCAAAGTTTATTATGGACAAGAGGCAAGCTTATGTATTTCCACATTTATCTATCTATAAAATAATGAAATTTGAGGTTGAAGTTTCCAGTTTAGTGAAATATACCCATAATAATTATTTTTTATTATCGGCTGTGACTATCTCAAGTGAACATTTTCATTTTACTCCAATGGGAGCATCTTGATTTAGATGTTTCCTTATCTGTTTCAGGGAAGAGGTAAATGAGCCACCTGAATGCCATGCTGTTGTTGAACTGTAAGAAGACAAAGAAGCATGCAGTAACCAAGCATTTTAAAAAATTAGTTGAGTAAACAACGAATAAAGATTCCGACATTGCCTCCCGTACGCCTTGCCATCAGAAAATGATCTCCAGATGGTCCCTACATATGTCTCTTGGAAGAGACTGGAGATTTATGTTCCAGAAAAATCGTAAAGAGGAACTCAGCTATGCAAGCACTAGACGTTTGTGAAAGCCAGGGTCTTAAGAAAGAAGACCCTTCCAGTTAGTTTGACGTGGAGAAGCAGCCCTCTTGATTTGATCTGATGCAAAGGAGATGAAGCCGCAATCAACTTGACTTCCCTCTCCTCTCTTCCTTAGATCTCCTGCCAAACAGAAACAAGGGCCCATGATTCTGGTGATGTACGCGGTACAATTCAGCCACTCAAAGTAGAGAACAAGGTGAAAGAAAGTGCAGAGTTTGGAGGAGGTAAACTATGCTATATCTGGAAGATATAAAGAATTTTTCAGAGCATTTCTCTACTGTCCTGAACACTAATTATTATGGTGAACCTAAAAGCATTGCTAGTTGGGTTGTTGAAAACATGGTTGTTTTGCAGAGTGAAATATTTGTAAAATAAATATTGAGTAGGGACAACTAGCTCTGATTATCAGGTTTAAACCTGTAGGAAAACATCCAGACAGTTGATTATACTAACTTTCCTTTTGCTTCCTTTTGCTTGGCCCATGGAAGGACTGTTCATTCTGACCCTAGTAACCTTAGACTTGGATATACCTTCAGCCAACAACCGAGCAGGGCAAGAACATGCCGGTGACGTGCTGGGAGACTGCACGGTTCTGGTTCTTTACTCTACCTTGAGCCTCAGTGTAACTCACAAGGGGGCTGCTCCTTCTCCCCGGATGCCACAGTGGAAAGCACATCTCAGAGCTACAGCCATCTAATGCTGGGACACGGCAGCCATGAAGGATTGGCACAAGCGATGACCCTTTGCTGTTTCAAGTTCCTGAGATGTCTGAGATTGTTTTCTATCTCTGACAAAGTTGATAAAATCACTTTTCCCAGACCTTTCTTAAACCAATTGCTAAGTTGGAGTTTAATGTTTCATTTATAATACTTTTCTAAAATTCATGTAATAAATCTTACTCCTTTCAGAAAATTTTGGGCTTGAGATTCAACAATATGAAAAAAGTACTGAATGAGTCAGTTAAAATTAAAGTTCTGTTTGCTTAAGAGTTAAAGCAAATGTTAAAAAAATAACATTTTCTTGGGCACCTGAGACAGGAGTTTCTAATAATTGCCAGTAACAGAGATATACATATGCATATCAGCACTTATATCGTTGATCCATTCATGTTCTCATCAAACATTTATGAAAATCTACTGTAGCATGTACAAGTTTCTATTTTCTGTACTCAGTTTATATGAGTGAATAAGAACAAATTCTTTGCCTGCACAGGCTTATGCAACAGAAAATAAACATCATTTGTTCCTGTTTGAGTTATGATCTGATAAACCTTTACATCTTAATGTCACAATTTCACCATCTCCAGTTGATTAGTATTTTCTAGAGATCTATACTTAAATCTGTCAAATATACTATTCTACATTAGATTCACTACATACTGAAGTGTAATGACACCCTAAAATCACCACTAAAAGCAACAGACATGATATCACACAGTGTCTGAGGATTGGGAGTCTTGAAATGTGTGACTAAGATAATTCTAAATCAGGACTTTCATGAAATTAGCCAAATTGCTCATGGTGCTCAGTTACCAGCAGACTGGACCAGGCTGGACAGTGATGTGATTATGTGCAGATGACTCTGTCTCTTGCCTGCAGGTGCCTCTCCCCACAGGTACTGAGTGTCTGTATGACACAGCAACTTAATTCTTCAGGATCTGCACCTTTTATTTCTTTTTCTTCTCTTTCTGTGATTAGAATTTCTAGAATTGGGTTGAATAAGAGTGAAGAAAGCAGATATTCTTGCCTTGTTCCAGATTTTAATGAAAAAGGATTCAGTCTTTCACAGCAATGTATGATGGGAGTTATGTTTTTAGGTACTCAGTATCAGCATGATGTAGTTCTTGTTTCAAGTTGTTGGTATCAGTGGCCACCGGGTTTTAGGAAGTCTGTTTTCTAAGTCAGTTAATACTGTTTCAGATTACTCTTTGCCTATTGGTAGGGTAGATTTCTATGATCAGTTTTCTAATGCTCAACTCTACACTGTTGAAGTAAATTTCAACTGATTAGAGTGTATAATTCTTTTTATATAGTATTAAGTTCCCTTTGCCATTTTTGAAGATTTTTGTGTCTACATTAATGAGGCAGTTATCTGTGATTCATTCTTCACATTGATATATTTGTCTGGTTTTAGCAACAGAGCAATGCAAGGTATTCAATCTACAATACAAATTAGACAAATCTCTCTTGTTCAAGATGTGTAAGAAACTCTAAAACTAGTTTTCATTTCGCTTTAAATATTTCCTGAAATTATTGAATGAATTCATCTAGTCCTGCAGGTTTTTAAAGAATATTTTCATGACAGAATACATTTATTTAATGAATATAAGAGTACTAGAGTTATATATTTTATGTTGTGCTGAGGAACAGCTTGATGCAGTGCAAGGCAGACAATAACTGATTATTAATAAGTTGGAACAAAGATAAATCAAGCATCTGTCTTAGGCCTACATGACTTGTGGTGATACCTACAACTGGCTTATGGACAGGTTAATCTATAAGCCAATGGCCAGAGCTGACATAGCAAATGATCTGTGAAGTTCTGACACCTCAAAGCAAAATAAGGCAGTCAAAGAATTTTGTTTTTAATTTTTTTTTTATTTTAAAGAGAATAACACCAAACAAAAATAAAACAGAATAAAGCCAATTATTACAAAACAATGAAAGTGCTACAGAACTTCAAAACAAAGTAATAAGAAATCAACAATGGGTACCGTAATGTCTTTTATCATCTTCAAAATAGCTGCCCATACCATTACACATAATAAACCAAAGCAAAGCAGAATAAAACCAATCAAAACAAAACAATGAAAGTGATATAGGACTTCAAAATAAGATAATAGGAAATAAGCAATGGCCACCACAGTGTATCTTGTTATCTTCAAAGTAGCTGCCCATGTCATCATACATACAAAATCAAAGAAAACAAAACAGTGAAAAATGACATAGGACTTCAAAACAAGATAATAGGAAATTAACAATGGCTATCATAATGCGTCTCATTATCTTCAAAATAGTTTTCCAGACCATCAGACACAGGCATGTAAAATTAACTAATCAGTACAAGAACTATGCTGCTTCTTTACTTCTGTTATGTTTTCAGAACTTTCAGGTGTGTGACTTCTAAGTTCTACTGTGCCTGTGTCTTCTGAACTTATTCTGTGTGGGTTGGAGCTCTGAGGTTATATTTAGCTCCTTCATCTTGCCATTTTCCTGTTTCTCTGAGTCAGCCCATTGCTGCATCCCTGATGCTTCCTGTATTTGCTGCCAGTCCCTTGGTGCAGGGGATTCGACCAGCAACCTGGGTTCCTCTGATTCAGGATTCCCAGAGTAGTGGAGAGGCACAGGCAGGTGGTACACAGATGCTTCCCTGATGGTGGCGGGACCTTGGGACATAGCTTCTTCTCTTACCCTGTGCTGGGCTTGCTGGATCTTTCTTGGCCACTGATGCAGTGCCTTGGGGACATGGTGTCTCTATCAAGTTCATTTGTTCACAGGTTTGATTCAGCTCTGCTATTTCTCTGCTGATTTTCTGTCTAGTCGATCTGTATCTCTGTGACATGGAATATTTAGAGCTACTGTTAGAATTGTATTATTGCTTATTTGATTTTCCATGTCTACCAATAACAGGGTTAAATAGTTGGATGCACCCATATTAAGTGCATACATATTTATGATTGTTATGACATTTGTGCAGTCTTCAGCTTTCTCACTGACTCCAGTCAACCTTGTGTTCTTCTTTGCTTCATTTTGTAGTAGTTTGATTGATTTCTCATAGCCTCTTGGTATTTTTAAGATATATTTCCTTTCAATCAGTATGGAGAATTCTCAGAAGACTAGGAGTGGAAGCTCCATTCAACCCAGCTATTCCCCTCCTGGGTATTTTCCCAGAGAAACTGAAAAGTTTATATCACATTGATATATATGTGCACCCATGTTCATAGCAGCACAATTTGTAATAGCTTAATCTTGGAAACAACCAAGATGCCCATCAACTGTAGAGTGGATGAAAAAGATGTATTTTTATACAATGGAATATTACTCAGCTATAAAAAAGGATGATCTTGAGGCCTTCATAGGGAAATGGGGACAACCTGAGACTATCCTCATTAGTGAAATAAATAAGAATCATATTTATAAATATCACATTGTTTCTCTAGTGTAAAAAGTAATAAGAACTGTAAGAGTAATAAAACCCAAAATGTTTAATTGCTACTGTAAAAAAGGGAGGAAAAGAAGGTGCTCTAAAGGGTATAACTGCATGTGTGTTTAAGTGTGTAAGATACATGTCCATATTACTGTTTTTGTTAGAATGTTGAGCAGAACTGTTAACAGGCTCATTGTTTGAATATGTACTTTGTATGTTTTAACTTTGTAACTTGAACAACTATTTCCAATGATGACAATATATAACTTATCAAGTGGCAATTTCTTAGTATTTTTGTTTTTGTTTTTTTTTTGTGGTTGTTGTTCTTTTTGTTTTCTTTTTTTTTTCTTTCCCCTTCAGAATTCTGTATTGTTGCTTGTTTTTTTTCTTTCTTTCTTCTTCTCTTTAAATAAAAAATTTAAAAAGAAGATATATTTCCTTGAATGCTCACTAGCTGCAATTCTCTCTTTAAGATCTCATATTCTGTCCTCTTGTTCATTCAACAATTGTGTATAATTTCAATGGAGGCTTTAATCTCCTGGATCCTTGTTTCAATCTGTCTCATGGGTTCCATTTTTCTCCTATGTTGGACATGTTTTCTTCCATATTTTGCTTAAGCTTATCTATTCTTTTATTTGTGTCTTCTCTAATATCTTTGGTTTTAGACATCATTTCTTTTTATACCTGAGAATTAACTTTCCCTCTACAGCATTTTCCATTTGTTTTGTCAGTTCTGTTATCATTTCATAAAGTTCCAGGCTTTGAATTTCAACTTCATCTATCTCACTAAGTTCCAGGCCTGTCATGGGTAGACTGGGAGTCTGGGCCTGCACACCACCTCTGTCTTGCCATTCTCTACCTACTGTTTTTTCTTTTATTTTATCTTCTGTATTAATGCCCACCAACCTCCCATGATATATAGCTCTCTATCACTAGCATGAAGGCCTCTCTCAAGTCCTTTCCTCAGAGGTGTCCTCCAGATGTAGTTGGTTCTTTATAGCTATCTGGAGAATTTACCTTCTCCAGTTCTGTGCTATCCCAGAGATGTGCTGGGTATGGAGCCCATCTTGGCCTCTGGATGTGGGGGCTGGGACTGGTCTGTTCATGGAGTTCTCCAGAGTGCATCTGCTATCTCCTTGCTGCTGCTTCAGATGCTACCGCATTACTGGTCCTGCTGATTACTTTGCCTTCCAGAGGTGTGTGTGTCTGTGTGCCGGGCTATTATCCTGGGTCTTGGGGCTGGCCTGCCCGCCAGAATGCAGTGCAGGAGTCCTGGATTGCAAATGCACTGTCTTCCAGCCAGCCCACCTTCTGGAATATAATGGAGGTAAACAGAGTGTGGATCTGCTGTCTTCCAGCTGGCCCTCCAGGATGTAATGAAGGGTGCAGAGCGCACATTCACTGTCTTCCAGCTGGCCCTGCCCTCTAGGATGTAATCAGGCATCCAACGACTTTGAATCATCCAGAATCCTGTTATCTCAGCAGTGTAGTTAACAGATAGTTAGCCTACTACTTAACCATTATTTGCTTCTGTGTGCTTTTCCAAAAGTGCATTGCTTCTCAATCTTTGAACCTGGATGCTTCAGCAGTTCACCTCCACTGCTTCCTACAGCCCAGCAGCACACCCTCTATCATGCTGTGCACCGAATAAAGGCCAAGAACACCGTGCCTCATCATTCTAGACCATCATCACAGTCCTAGCTTTGACCATCTGGTGCTTATTGTCTGTGTTTTATTCTGTCATATTACCCCTGAGCAGGACACTGGTTATCCTAGGCAAGGGCCTCCATAACCTTGTGTGAGTCTGATTGTATGTGAGTTTGGAAAACCTGGTCAATTTTTTTATAACTTGTCCAATTTTTGAGCATGAAGTTGTTGTTTTCCTCATTTTCCTTTCATTGTATTCAGAGTCTCTGTGGCATTCCTCATTTTCCTTTCTAACTTTCATGATTTATATTCTTTCTCTTTTCATCTTTGGTAGCCTTGTAGAAATTTTTTATGTGTTAACTAAGATTTTTGAGAGTGTGCTTTTGGTTGTTATTTTTTTTCTGTTGTATTTCTATATCATTTTATTTATATTGTAGCTTTCCTTATGCTTCTTTGACTTTTATTTCACATTGGTGAACTAATGGGAAAATTTTTAAACTGGGTCAAAATCTAGAAGAAACAAATTTAGAGGACTTTTTTTATTTCTCAAAAGTTGTCTAAGACATAAAGCAGGACTTTTAAAAATTGTGTAGATTTAGCAGGATAAAAGGTTTAGTTTCATAGTAGAGTAGTACTCCATTGTGTATAATCACCATGTCTTCTTTTCCCTTTCATCCACTGGTGGGCATTTAGACCATTTCCAAGATTTAACCACCACGAATGGTGCTGCTATAAACATGAGTGGGTATGCACACATCTCTGTAATCTGATGACTTTACTTCTTTTGGGAACATAGCTAGAACAGGAATAGCTGGGTCAAATATAGTTTCTATTTTGAGTTTTTGAAGAAGTGAAATAAAGCAGACATACATGTTTAAATGTTGCACATTTTCTGTAACATGAGCAACCCAAAATATAAATAAAGAACAAAATGAAATACAGATAATAGGAAATAGAGATATTTTTCAAATGGTAAAGAGATAGGGTTGGGGGAGCAGGGAGGCATGAAAGGGTTATGGTACAAAAAAATGAATTAAGACATGTTATGTACATGTACCAACTCCTCATGAAAAATGTAGTCATTGGGTACTGTAAACATGAACCTATAAAAACTTCAATTTAAAAAAGTAAGGGATCCTGTTATGGTTGTACGTTGAAATTCCCCAAAGCCTCATGAGCTCATAGGTGGAACTTTTTGAAGCTGTCTAGATC
Source organism: Dolichotis patagonum (assembly GCA_004027295.1). Taxonomy (NCBI): domain Eukaryota; kingdom Metazoa; phylum Chordata; class Mammalia; order Rodentia; family Caviidae; genus Dolichotis; species Dolichotis patagonum. The sequence continues at coordinate 22,252 of PVJX010022581.1, forward strand.
TAGGGTGTGCAGTTGATGCTGGGATTAAGGGTGCATGGTACTGAATTAGTCTGCTGATTTACATTAGCTTAGTTCTGGGCATGCATAATGCCAAGGCCCAACCTAGGTGTGAATGGCACCAATCAAAAGGCTATTAACCTGGATAAGAATGCAAAGGGAGGCAGAAAAGGCAGGCTTGCGGCTGCTACTGCTCTGCTGTCTCCTGCCTGCTCTGCCACATCCCTCTGCCGTGCTGCCCTGCCTTGGAGCAAGCTGGTTATGTACTGAACTTTTGCAAATTATTGGTCAAATTTGATCTTCCCTCATTTAACTTGTCAGTGTTGGGAATTTTGTCTCAGCAATGAGAAAAGGAAGACATCGCTAGATGCCAGCAAAGCATAGGGTTGAACTATGAGGGCCTCTCCAGCAACCTTTGTGTTTTATTTCATCTTAATTACATCAGACCTCAAAAGTTTAAGTGCAAACTCGTTGTCTTCCTTCCTTACTTCTTTGCTTGCTTTCTCTGCCTTTCCTGATCTTTCTCTGAGTGGTGAAACTCTGCCAAAAGGCTGATTTCTGGGGACGCAGTCCACATGCTCCTGGCAGACATGAGAGTGGCTGTGAGTCCAGAAATCAGACAGGCAGCAAAACAGAACAGCATAATAAGGAAAGTAGTTCATGCAAGGCAGGTGTTAAATCGGTAAATACCTTAAAAACAATAAGAACCAAACATGCAAATTATGAAAACATGCAAACTAAAAAACCATTGAGGTTTTGAGTTGGAGTAGAATTATATGTATTGAAATATGCCTCTATTTTTAGGGGTGTACAGACAGAATCAGAAACTGTATGTGTGTATGCATACAGACACACAGAAAACAGTAGCTATAAGATCCAGTAAGGTGATCTACACATAATGACAGCTTAGTAACACACATGTACACACGTCTTGATCTTCTACTAAAAGTAACTCTAGTTCCCTAGAAAAACAGCAAGTTCCACAACTAGGGCAAGAAAATACATGACAACCGGGAAACTAACCCCCAGAGCCAGGAGTTATGTCACTTGCCTGTAAGCCCAGCACTTGGGAGGCTGAGACATGAGGGTTACCATGCATTCAAGGCCAGCCTTGGCTACAGAGTGAGCTCATGGATACCCTGAACTGCATAAAAAGATCCTGTCTCAACCCCCGCCCCCAAATATGACAGAGGATGTCAAAAAAGACTCACAACCAGTATAAAGGGACTCTCACTGGCTAGATCAACAATAAAGTGAGTATAATAGTATTTTGTATAGTAGCTTCCTATTTTTTGTTTGTGTGATCTTTTCCTCTTGGTTAGACAATGGCTATGGGTTTGAGGGGGAAAAACCACAGAGCACAGTGCCATTTGTATCATATATTAAGTACATCGGTTACCTACGCATCTCACCTCTCTTAACGTCAAGTAGTCAGTCACCTGGCTGAGCGGGTAGTCTCCAGGCCACTGCATTAAGTCAGCCTTCCCTCCCTGGGCTGTGCAGTTCAGCATATTCTCCACAAGGGGAGCAGGAGGTGAACCACACACCTAATGACTGGGATGTGGAATTACACATCCTTAGTTGGAAATCCGAACTGGATAAGTATCAGTTTTCAGCAGACAGTTACAACTTAGTCATTTTTATCAGTGTAAAATCATGTATATTTATTTTATGCTGTGGGCTATAATCCAGTATTTTATTCATTTGTTACTCCACTTTACAAGTACAGTGATTGATTTGTACAGGTGTAAGTACAGGGGTCCCTTGGGTTGGTGCTGGGAAAGATAGCCAAGTCATGCCGGTCACCAGATGTGGAGCCCCAAGTGGAAGTAAAGGTTTCTCAGTACTTCTTTTCGAGAGCCAAATTGTTCACCAACAGAAGGGTCCATGAAATGAGATATTACAGAGCATACTAAATGTCCTTCTAAAATAAAGAAAATCACAAAATATTTCAGAGTATTTTTCATCAGACTAACAAATGAGCTGTGTGTTTCTACATCATTCCCACGGACTATTCTATGCAGAATACAGAAAAGAAATGTGAATGATAACAATCTTTATTTCTTCTTTATATAAGGAGTTCCCTAAATGTATGAGCCTGACTCTTCAGAAGATTTGTTCTCATCAATCTGAAATAAGAAACAAACGAATGAGGAGAAGAAGTGTTTAACCTCGGCTACCGTGAGAACGGGGACCAGTGTCAGATCTCAGTCCGCAGCTGCAGTGTGGAGTCCTTCATTTGCTGCTGGTAGTGCCTGTCAAAGCTTTCATTCAGGGATACTGTAAAGTGATTCTTCCAGTCTCCTGAAATCCCTATGGCGAAAGAGAAAAAATAGCATTGCATTTCCCAGCCAAAACTGAAATTTCCTAATATTAATCACTTTAACAATTAGCCAAATTTTTCTTATAGTCTTCAATTTTAGCAATAAAATATATATATACCATAAATATTATATTACTTGAGTTTACAAAGATGAATTTATATTGATTGGCTTTTAAAATGTAGGGCAAATTGTATTCTTCTACTCTTCTTGTTTTAATTATGTTTATCGGTGCTTTTTAAATATAAATAATGATCACATTCAACATAGAGACTTTGTATCTGCACATGACTTATTAATTCCCTTTTTTTCCATTCCCTTATCCTTCCTTAATCCCTCTTCTCCTCCTTATTTACAAAAGCTTCGTTTTCTTTTCCTTCTTTTCTCATTTTAATTATTTTCCCTTCTTTCATTTTCCTCTCACCTTTCCCTAGTGCCCCTTCACATCTGAACATTTTCTTTCCTATTTAACAATATCTGTTGTACATATTGGTCCTTATTTACACTTTCAGTTTCTCACAACAGAGAAACAATGTGATATTTACACGTGTGTCTGATTTCTTTCACTTAAAAGTATATTCTCAAGATTCACACGTTTGCCTAAAAATGTCTCAGTTTATCCGTGTTTATGTACTCTGTTGTATAAAAATAAATCACATCTTTAGCCATTCATTGGTTGACGGGAATTTGGGCTGTTGCCAAGATTTAGCTATTACAAACTGTGCTGCTATAAAAATTGGGTATGCGTATATCACTGGGTTATGATTAGTGTTTCCTTCCAAGAAGATTCCAAGAATGGGAATATCTGGGTCAAACTGAACCTCTAATCACACTTTTTGAGGGATCTGAACATTGATTTCCACAGTAATTGTGCCAGTCTACATTCCCACCAGCAGTGGAGAAGGGTTCCTTTTTCCCTGCATCCTCGCCAACATTTGTTATTGGTTGGTTTCTTGATAGTAACCATTCTTTTTGGAGTGATACAAAACCTCAGTATTGTTTCACTTTGCACCTCTGGAATGACCAGTGATATTGAATATATTTTCATATACTTATTTACCTTTCCACTTTTTTGCCTGAAATGTATCTATTCATTTCTGATGCCCAGTTTTGGATCTGGTCTTTAAATTTGGGAGAGGTCTGATTTTTCTGAGTTCTTTATATGTTCTAGATATTAAGTCTTTTCCCTGTGGAACAGCTGACAAAAATTGTGTCCTACTCAGTGGGTTATCTCTTCTCTATGGTGGTGATTTCTTTTTCTGTGTACAAACTTTTCAATAAGACAAGATGCCAATCGTTGATTCTTTGTAATTTTTAATTTTTATTCCATATTGGGACTTCCATGATGAAAGCCATGTTTTCTCCATTCTCAATTAAATATCTTCATGATTAATAGTGCTTAGATCTAAACTTATGTTTTTGTATTCAGTGCCTCCATCACACTGCCACCTGGGTAATAGGTATTCCAAATTCAATTACCTCAAAATATACTCACTTTTCCCTAGAAAATTATATGTGCTCTATGTAATTTTGATAACCTTTTTAATGACAACACTAGGCATCCAAGCTGTAACTTGTAAGTCACTCCTGCATCCCTAACATTTTAATTTTCTGCCAGTATTTAGGCTTTCTTTGTATCCAGTGCCTCCTCTCTACTTCTGCAGCCATGGCTTGTTAGGGAGCTTTTCAACTTTTCTACCACAGTTATCACAATATTCTACAACCTCTTCTTTCTACTTTGCATCACACATCCAACATTACTCCTGCAGAAAAAAAACTCATTCTCCTTTTTAATCTGTAGTTCATTAACCCCTACTTGTCTCCACTGAATAATCCAAAAAGTAAAAAATAGAAAACGTGTATTACTGATAATCAGATGAAGTCCAAGGGCATAGCAGTTAGGAGTCTTTTGCCAGGAAAACAACTGCTTTGTCTAATATACATGTATACACTTTGAAAGAAAAGACAGCAAATTCAAAGAGTAGATGAAATATAATCTAAAATTGACTGTTTCTGCTCAGCAACACGTTCACTATTCCTTTTTTTTAAATTCTTTGACCACCTCACTGACAATTTCATTTCAAGAGCAAGCCATTTTCTATTATTTCCTCCCATATCAGTAAGAAAATGTCTCAATACTCTGTGTATCTTACTTACCTCTGAATTTATAAACTGACTATGTATGTATCACCAAACTGTGACTTCTCCTAAATAGGATTTTATCTCATTATAAGGCTATATTAAAATTCCTACTTTTTTCCAAAAGTATTATGAAAATGTTATGATATTAGTTCTTGGGGTTTTTTGTTTGTTTTGTCTTGCGTGGAAAACCACCTGGAAGACTCTCCTAGAGTACACAGCAATTATGTACTAGTATATACAGCATTAGTTCAGCTATTTCCTTTTCCCTTCAATTGGCTCTAAGCAATATAAACAGGGCTGGCTGAGTGCTGATGCGTAATCTTTGAAGCCAGGTGACAGCTGCTCCCTAAACACACTTGAGCTGGGAAAGATGCAGAGCCCCCCACTGCTTCAGGGCTGTCAACTAGGTATGAGCATTAGATGTGAGGCTGTAACTTCCCAGGGCAAAAAAGGTTTGCACATCAGAGCAGTAACTCCACTACCTAAAAATTAAATGCTACCTCAATTGTGTTATGCAGTTTGGTCTTTGTGCATACCCTTCTCTCTGCGTACTGCAGAGGCGCTTTCAGGTCTCCTACCTAGCCCAGCTCACAGCACTCACGAATCTCCCATCATTCTCACAGTCACTCATCCTCAAGCCACTCCCTTCTTTATGAATTAATAAAATCCTGGTAAGGCCTTGGGTCAAGGCCTTTGTTTGGATAAACCTTCATCCTGGCTGGATTTAGGACCCCTCCCCCCCCCATAATTATAAATACACTTTAGTGTCTTTTTTCTTGCTGTGAGTTGCACTTGAAGTGGTAAATTGGTATTCACTCACTAGAATTCAAATTTTTCCGTGGAACTACAAATATTAACTTCCTGGAGTGCAATGAGAATGGGAAAGGGATCTCTATAGTCTTGAAATTTTCTGTCACTTGTTTATGAAAACTCTAACTGTTCTAAAATGATTTCTTCATCTCAGAATAAGAGGATAATTGGACCATTCTTCGCTGAGTTTTCAGTTAGAACATAAGTAGACAATGTACATAAAGTATGTGATGCAGTCTGGAAACACGTAGGTCTGGTTAAAGATAGCTAGTAGAGTATGGTATTACTCCTGGTGCTGAAGTTCAGGTGTCTTCCAGTTATTCTTAATATTACATGTTACAAAACGAAATAATTAACAGCAATTGCAGTTTTATAATATGCCTCTGCTGAACTAATAACTCAATAGAGTATTCACAAATGAAAGAGTCCCAAAGAAAACATTGTAGATACACAGCATGGATAGATTCTCAGGTTTTTATGTTTTTTTCCAACAGCTATGACAATTTATAATGTTTCTTATAGCAATAGAGGCAAATAGAATGATTTTATTACCTTTCCTCATGAAGGGTGACACTTTTTGGTTCATTATTTCTTCTGGCATCATTGTGTAATTGGTAGATGGATTATTCTTCATCTCCTGGAATGACGTATGTTTTATAATCTTGTCCACAAGCTCTTCTGATGGTTTTCTTCCAAGGAAGTGCATCAGTTTCATCACCTCCTTTCTGATATCCTGCAGAGAAGAAAAATGCTTTGAGTACTATATTGCTAAAATTGAATAAATCGATCTCTGGCTAAACTGAGAGAAATTTTCTCTTTTACTGAAGTATACTGAAACTAAAATTTGCATGAAAAACTATTCTTGGGAAATTGTTTTCTAAAAAACTACTCTCAACATTATTGTCATGGATAAAATTTGTATAAAAGATATGACAAAATAGAAGAATTAAATTAGATGATGTTTGTATAGTTTTTCTTAGTCTTTGATGTGTACTTATGCTTAATAAACTATCGAGGAACGTGAATACATATATTCTTAGTGGTTACAATGCCCTGTGGAGACTCAAGGTTGGCAGATGAGAACTTGCCGAAACTTTTTCATTTTTCTAATTCACTGGGATAATTTGTGAGAAAAATGAACCAGAAAACTTCAGATGAATCAGATGCCCAGGCCCCAGACACAGCCGTCATGTATCCAGACCAGGCCTGCAGTCTGTTCTGTTCTTCCCCACTCAGTCAGGCATGCCACTGCTTATATTTGCGGCTGCCTCTTCTCTTTTAATGTACAATTCTCCCTGTGGAGCCTTGTGGGAGACAACTCTAGTGACTCCCTTTGAATCCAAAACAATTACTGTGACTTTGATTATTTCCTTATACTGATATGTAAAAAGCTGGCAATAGCCCCCCAAAGCAATTCCATTGATACCTAAATTGGATTATGTATATTGATCCTTCTACATATCTTTATCTCTGCAGTTTACAGAGGTGCCAATCTTGCACGTGGCCAACCAGCTCAAGTTACTCATGTAATTCCTGCCATCCTCAGTGTCACACATCCTTGAGTCACCCCCCTTCTTCAAAAGATAATAAATTCTGGGAGAGGCCTAGGATGGAGGCCTTTCTTTGTATGTCCTCACAGGGATTGGACTTAAGACCCCTTAGCTGCCCATAACTTGAACTATGTCTTGGTGTTTTTACTCTTGCCGTGGGTTGCATTAGTGGTGGTAGATTGAAATTAACTTGCTGGAATTCCAATGACGTTCAATGGGATTATAATTATAACTTTTTGGATTGTGAGGAAGACTAAAAAGAGGATTACAATACTTGGATGACTGAAGTCGATATCGGGATTTACAATAGGGCCTGCTGCCTCCAAATTTGGTGCCTGGTTATGTCACATACTACCTTTCAAACTTGAGTATTTCTGAGACTTTCTTAAAATGATGTACTCAACTATCTGAGTGTTAATTACACGACCCAATTTTTGTACCTATAAATTCTCCGATCTATCATCTCACATGAGGACTTTCCCAAAGACCATGTTTATGAACACAATCTTAACATGCCTGTCTCTCTACTTGATACACTATAGAAACTAAAACAAATTAGCTCATTCATTCTTAGGTTTCTTGTGATTCAAACATGAAAAAAAAACTGAAATGTGGTAATTATTGATCAAAAGGAGACTGGGTGATATGGACAAATGGGCAGCTTCATGGTGTATTTTCAAATATAGTAAACACAGTTATCTTATAGTCTGTGTTTGATAATTCTAACATTTATAGCTTTGAAGATTTATTAACTCTTTGCCTGTGGTTGTTTTTCGTGTGTGGATGTATGTGGTTTTAAGGACTCAACTTTTCCATTTTTATCTTTAAGAAACGTTTTGAGATAGAGTCTTAAAATATATTCACTCACAGAATCCTTGTGTCTACAAGTTTCAATTCTTGCCTAACAATTCCAGATTATTGTAGAATTCTCAAAATTTTGAAAGTGGTTACTATCACTTATTCAGAGTTGAGTTATTATATCCACAGTTTTGCCAAATGCTGGCACCTTAGAAATTACTGAACTGCCTATGTGTTTTCAGTCTCACCTCTTTCATATCTTCGTAGAAAATAAATAAGATGCGTGGATCCTTTCTCTTTTCCCACCAGGACTTTACGTGATCATACCAGGAACCATAAGGAACTAAAATTAGAGACAAAAAAAGAAACATACTGCCATTACTGTGCAACTTGAAAACAAATAACAGCAACAACAACAAAAACTGTAAGTCCAAGCGCACAGAGAGGAGCTAGAAGAATATCACACACACACACACACACACACACACACACACACACACACGCCAC
>PVJX010022582.1:0-30367 GCA_004027295.1 Dolichotis patagonum
CACTAGATGCGTTCACTATTTCTTTCACTGTTTTTATCAATTCTTCTTTTACCTGGGCAAGTATTTCTGGTTTGAATTTCTCCATAGCTTTCCCTATTTGCATATTTATTTCATTTGATATCATTTCAGACATTTCAGGTGTATGGCTTCTTTTTCCTTCTATGTACACAGCTTCTAAGCTTTCTTGGGGAGGGCTAGGTTTTTGAGCCTGCCTTTTGGTCTTTCCTTTTGTCATTTTTCTATATTTCCTTACTTTGAGCAGTGTTCCAAAGCTTTCTCTGCTTATGTGGCAAATTACCTGTTATACCCTCAGTTCCTGGAGGGGCAGTGGCTCCCCCACAGGCTCCTGGCTTCCTCTCAGGGTCCTAACTCCCCTCTGTGGGCTCCTGGCTCCCTAAGATGTAAGGCGAATGCTTGGTGTGGCCACCCCAGAGCCTGTGAAATCTCAGGCAGGCCAGGCCTCCGTGCCTTGTCCCAGGCAGGTCTCCAGGAGGTTCCCTGCGAGTGAAGGGCCTACAGGTCCCAAAGAGTCAGGCCAGAATGTTGGTTTCTGAAAAGTTCCCGGTCCCAAACAGACCTGGCCAAGATGGGAGTCTCCACAATATTCCCAATCCAAACAGCCCAGGCCACTCTGCGGGTCTGAGAGTTTTGGGTCCCAAAGAGAGAGGCCGAGATGCTGCTTTCTGGCAGACTTCCTGGGGGTGAAGGGTGGGGCTGTGGGCCCAAACAGACCCGGCCCAGATGCCGATCTCCAGGCAGTTCCTTGCGGATGAAGGGCGGGCCTACCAGCCCCAAAGAGTCCCGCCGAGATGCAGGTCTGCGCAGACTTTCGATCCAAACAGCCCAGGCCACTCTACGGGTCCGGGAGTTTTGGGTCCCAAAGAGACAGCCGGAAGTTGCTTTCTTTTAGGATTTCCTTGTCACTAGCTGAAATCTTGTCTTTTAGGATTTCCTTGTCACTAGCTGAAATCTTGTCTTTGAGGTCTGAAAGTCTATCTTCACATTCATTCAAGTAGTTTTGATGGAATTTTTATTTCCTGACTATCTCTTCAAATCTGTTCCATACATTCTAATTATTTCTTATATTGTTCATTCAAGATTTCCATAATTTTCCAATGCTTTTCTATTTTTTTAACTGTCTTTGTTAGATGTGTTCAGCATTTCTTTCATTACATTTATCATTTCTTGTTTTACCTCAGAGATTATTTCTGATCTGATTTCCTTTACAGCTTCATGGAATTGTTTCTTTACTTCAGTGCTATGATTTGAAAAATTTCACTTATGTAACTTATACTTTCTTCTATGTCCATAGAAGACTCATTTGCAATAGCCTGGAGATTTCAGATTACATTTTGCTCTTTTGTTTTGTCATTTTCCTATATTCCCCTGGAGCAGTTGAATATAAAATTCCAGTTGCTTCCTGAGTTGGTGATGGCAGTTCATACTGGAGTAGGTCTCCCCAGCTGAGTGGAGGTCATTAGGCAGGCCTTACCAGGTCCTGTGCAGCACAACTAGGCTTGCTGACTGGGCAGGGTACATTGGGCAGACCTTCAGCAGGCCACACACAGCACACCAAGGCTCCCCAGCTGCTTGGCGTCACTGGGTAGGGCCTTACCAGGTCTCTATTCAACAACTTTTAAAGAACTATTATTTGAATTTAGAAAATTAGAGTTTAACAAATATGTAATTTTAAAAATCTGTGAAATGTTTTGTGCAAACATCTTGTATGTACAAATAAATAAAATTTCTTTTCTCATCTGTGATTAAACATGACTTTCCAGGTAATGCCTAAAAAGTATTTGATTTATTGTCCTTATTGGGCAAGTTTGAGAGAAAATACTATTTCAAACATTAGTAAGTGTTAGAAAATTGACAAATTAATACATTTGCATTTATAAGAACAGAAATTCCGACCCCAGAAAGTTCTGGGGCTCCATCCCTCCTCAAACATTGGAGTACATTTACCCTATCCTCACCCTATTTCCACTATGAAATAAGGAAAATCTTGGCAAGTTACTGTGAAATTCCATTTTATTCTTCTTGAAGTGAAATGTGTCCTCTTTGTTCTTTCAGGCAGCACTTTGTGCTTATAATTCTTAACAATCCCTGCTTTACAGGAATGCTTAGTGGCATAGAAAGTGGTTGCCAAGAATTCAAAGCCATCACAAGTCGTAAGGGATTATATTTGAGTGAGAAGCTGCTAAAATTGTCTCAAATCATCCAATTTCACATAGTTGAAATGTGAACGAGGGAACAGAGGTAAAATCCAGGCTTTTAAAGGAATGTTAACTGCTATCATCAGGGAAATATATATATATATATATATATATATATATATATATATATATATATATCCTACTGTTAGAAAAAATATGGATATGTTCACTAGGATATGGTGCAAAAAGCCAGATGGGGAAAATGATGGAACAGGGAAAATGAGCCAGACAATGTGAAATCTCTATTTAATAAACACAGCTGGGATGCAGCTGAAGTTGAGAGGACATGGAAGCTACCTTTTCACTCACAAAGAAAATCTGCTAATGGTAGAGGTGAAATAGAATATTGAGTGAATGAATGAACTTTTTCTGTGAAGAAATAAGCATGGCTATTTATTCTCAACAGCTTATAAGACTTAGCAGTAACGAGAAAGTGATAGAATCAATGGCGGCCTGGATGCCTACTGACTTGCAGGGGAACACATTTTAAGAAAAGTTGTGTAACCTTTTGCACCCATAAATACACTCCAAAAGACAGCTACGAGGAATATTCCAGTGCATTCAGGAATTTTAATATGTAGATATACTTCTTTGTTAAGGATGATAAGCATTTTTTTATCTCAAAAATAAGATTTTTTTTTACTTTTTAAATAACCAAATGATGTTATTTATGTAATGTATTATTTAGCAAAGTAGTTCCTTATTGAAATACAGCCATTAACTTACCACCTCATGGACACAAAAGTTATAGTGCTAAATTTACACATCTTTATTTAATTTTAGTTATTAAAATGTTCATTAGAATGTGTGACATAAGAACGCATTCTAACTCCAGCTATTATCTGAAGACATGAATTTGGTTTCTGCTTACCTTGAAATGTAATATAGTATTTAAATAGTATTAATAAGACTCAGTTTTCATAAAATTGTGAGTTATATATTTTTATTTTTCAGAAGAAAAGTATACTCCTCCTTTTTGCAAATTACTAGGCATTCCCTGCTTAGACCAATACTTAAATTTAAGCAATATTATTCAAATTTTAAGATGATAGGTAGATTTTGCGATAGTTTCAGAAATGGTTTGTGTTTGTTTGTTTGTTTGTTTTAGGAACCTCAAGTAAAAACTTGGAGACATTTTAAGGTGACTATATTTCATAGCCTATAATATCTGAATTAAAAATTTCTTTTCTAGACCTTTAAAGTGTAAGGTAGTATTGCTGTACTACTTCTTAATAAAAAAGTTTGCTTCATAGAGTTTGCCAGATACCAAGTATACAAACTGAGAACTGAAAGTAATGGAATTGAGACTTCTTTCTTGAATAGTAAGATCCTAATTTCTATGTAACATTTATTGGGCATTTGCTAGAAATGAAATATTATTGTACACCCCAGTGTTAAGCTACTGAGGCTCTTTTGCTCAGTTGTGGATTATAAATACAAGAAGGCAAAGCACAGCTCTTTTTGTTGTTACCAGCTCTCACCTCTTAGTGTGGCCAGCTCAGGCACAAAGTGGCTAGCAATGCCATCTGAATGAGATTTTATTGGGCCTGTTAATGGGATAAGATTCTGAGGACTCGAAGTTTGTGAACCCAAGGAGGATGGGTTCACACAGATATACAGGCAGCTGTTGTATACAATACTAGGTTTCTTGGTCAGGTCTTAATCAGTTTTTAGCTCTCGGCACCAGTGTCTGCACTTGATATGAGGATCTATTCATGTGTGCTGCATTTGTCCATATTTGCCTTGCAAAAAGATGGTAGTGTTTACTGTTGTCACCCAGGAATGTCAAGTTCAGGCATAATACAATGGGAGACTTGCAGAAAATACTGGAGGAGAATTCAACAGTTCTTGAACCACCATCACTGGTAAAAACAATTTTTTGGAAAAAATCTTGTTTTAAGTGGGAACTTTTAGTGGGGAAGTCAGGGACTTTCTTGCTGTGTTTCATTTCAATGGAAATCAAAGATTAATAAAGCATGTCCTTGTCTTCAAAGAATTTATAATCTGGAAATGACTGGAACTTTCCAGACATTGAACAAGGTAGGTGTGAGAGGGTAAGATTGCAACTGAGATTAGTGTTGATATGGTAAAACCAGCTTCAGTACCTCAAAGTGGTATTTTGCTATGATGTTCCTGTTCATTTGCCTACTATTAAAAGTATCTCCAGGAAAACAAAACAAAACACCAACAAAATAATACAGGACACATATCTTCCGAGATGAAGTACTCCTAATATGAAAAATAAAAATAACAGGCATAGGAGTCTGGAGTTTGGGAAGTAGAGGCCCGCTCTGAATTCCTGTTTAACTTTTAACAAGCCACTTCATTATTTTTGGAACATATTGTATCCATATTTGAGATGGTGCTAATAATACCTGATAATGGAATGTCAAAAAGACAATAATAGCAATATTTGCTTATTTAATGAATGTAACTTTCTAGGTTTAAATTATCTAAGATGTTCTACATGCATCACACCACACTGTGTTTTGTGTGAAAGGCACCCCCCGAAATTGTATGACTTTGCTGGATAGTGAACTGCCTCTCCCAAGGTGGGAAGTTGGGTACCAAGTCCAGCTGGGTAGCCTGAGAATTGATACTCCTAACCAAAAATCAACATTGCCTCCATGAGCATTAAAAGATGATGCAAATAGAAATATTTGAAAGTGCTGAAGACCCTGAAAGTGTTGAGATCATAATCAACCCTTCTAACTTCTTGGTGTTGGACAATAAAGTAAAGCTATCCTCCATGTAAAATTTATTTTTAAATTATCTAATATTTTTTAAAGGCTTAGTCTCCCGAAATCAGTGATCCTTAGAAGAAAGGAAAGATAGAAGGAGGGAGAAAGGTGGGAAGAAAGGAAAGAAGGAAGGAAGGAAGGAAGGAAGGAAGGAAGGAAGGAAGGAAGGAAGGAAGGAAGGAGAAAAGAAAGAAGGAAGGAAGGAAGGAAGGAAAGAAGGAAGGAAGGAAGGAAGGAAGGAAGGAAGGAAGGAAGGAAGGAAGGAAGGAAGGAAGGAAAACAAGGAAGAGGGGAATGGAAGGAGTGAGGAAGGGAGGAAGGGATGAAGGAAGGAAGAAAGGAAGGAAATCAGGGAATTGCTATGGCTTGGCTGTGGTTTATCCTCTAAAGATTTATATTTGGGAAACCTGGTCACCAGTCTCAAAGATAAAAGATGGTAGGATCTTTAAAAATGTAGGCAGTTTGATTGCTGGCACAGTGCTCTTTGAAGGGATTAAAGTACTTCAGGCAGGGCTCTGAGCTACTCATCACAAGAGAATTGTTATAAAGGAACAAGCCTGGCCAGCCCCTTTGGCATTCTGTATGGTGGTGTGATCTCTTCCCCTTGCATAAGTTCATTCCATGGCAATATACCCCAACATGAGGTCATCAGCACAATTCAGCTCGTGTCAGTGTCAGGTCCTTGAAGCTCCAAAACCATCAACTAAATGAACCTCTGTTCTCTATAAAGTTGCCCGGCTTCAAGTATTTTACTATAGTAATGGAAAATGAACCAAGACAGAAACCATGGTCCATACCTGTTGCTGATGTTCTTATGGTTCTTATTGTTGTTGAAAGGAGGTTCCCTAGGTATACTCTGAAAGAAAAGGAAAGAAACATAAACATAAATCATTTTAAAAGTCAGTATTAGAGACTTGTAAGAACACAGTTCCTGAAAATGTGGCACAAGAGTCTTGGGAGAGAAGATGACCTGGGTGAATGGGAGGTTGTACAGGCAGTGGCACTGAAGGCTAGGTCAGGATAAGAGAGATATCCTAAATTCAGCTTTAAGTTGTTTCCTGTGTTGTGTTTTCTGCTGTGTTCTTCCATGGTGGTTTGGAGGAAGCAGTCTCCAGTGCAAGCCAAAGCTGCCACCTGCAGAGAGCAGAAACTGAGTCCACTATGAGTACGGTCACATTCTGTATCCTTGAGGTAAGAACAGTATTGTGCACACTGGAAGTTTCAATAGGGAAGAAAGAAAAAAGGAGAGTTTATAGGAAAGCTTTATATGTGAGAGTATTCATTAATATACCCATTGGGGAAAACAATCTGATAGAAAATAAAATACTAAAACAAAATAAAATAAAATAAATTCACATGTACTCTTAGATTCAGCAATATTACTTCTAAAAAACTTATTTTCCCAAAATAAAATTACCAGTCTGAAAGAGGCTGTGCACAGAAGTGCTGATGGCAACATCGTCACATGGTGATGAGGAAATAAAAATAACTACATTGGTCAAAAGTACTGCAATGTAGAATACTATGCAGGTAACTGAATGCTGATACATTAAAATGATACATGTGTGTTGATCTAGAAAGACATTATATACTTTAAAAAACAAAGCATATTTTAAAGAAATACATGCAGTATAAATATATGTTCTTAATAAGGGTGAAGAGGGGGACAGGAAGAGAGGAAAAGGCCAAAGGAAAGGGTGGCGCCCAAGCTCTATACCAACCTGTGATATTATTCAAAAAGTGGTATAGAAACAATTAGCTTTCCAAGAAAAAACAGGGTTGAATTTCTCCCCCATCATCTTATAGTGAAATAAATACCACATGTATCAAAATCAAGCAATAAAAAGCAAAGAAAATGCATGGGAACATTTTTCTGATCTTGAGGTAAAGGAAGTCTTTAAGTACAAAAACAAACATCATACAGAATAAAATAGAAATGACGGCAATATTTAAAACTTCTATATATCCTCCTGTTGCATTAAAAATTCTGCAAATTAAAAGACAAATGAAAGCCACGGATATGGCTTAGTGGCACAGTGCTTGGCAAACAAGGTCCTGAGTTCAATCCCCATTAGAAAAATAAAAGTTAATAAAAGATGAAAGAAAAATGAAAGACTGGAGTAGTATTCACTATATCTATAGACTTTTAACACCTTCCATAGAAAGATAATTTAGAAATGGTATGAGAAGGACAAACACCTCAGTAGAAAAAGAATGGGCAAAAGAAATGACAAATCACAAAAGCCGTATAGATGAAGAGATAAAGAACAGTCCAATTTTCTTAACATCCAAAGACGTAGAATTATAAACAATAAATACCATTTTGTTTATCAAGTTGATTACAGGTTTAAAGGTTAATATCAGAAAATCTACTGTAATTCTTTAAGTGCAAGTGACAGCGTCCATGTGGAAGCCATCGCCACCTGTTGGTGGTAAGCGGCCGCGACAGCCTTTGCCCTGAGGTTGGCTCTGCCTGTCCGTGAAAGCTGTCAATCAAATGTTTGGACGTGCAAGAGCGTTTGTACACGTGTGCATTTAGGATTAATGAATCCGTTTGCATAAAGTTATAACAATCTTAAATGGGGAAAGAATCCATCTGCTAAGAACGGTAGATCTGTTTAATAAATTGAATTTGAAGTATTCATTAAATTTCATTAAAATAGTTTTGCATAAAAATATCACAAGTATTCACCACAGCAAGTTAAACTGTAGGGAGGGGAAGGAAATTAAAATGCTTTCTGTAGATTGTACCACGCCTTGTGAGTCTATTTTCTTATTGTAAAGGTCTGAAATTGTACATGACAAATAATGAAAGGAGTCACCTTAGGGAAGCATAATAATAAATATTTTAATTTCCTTTGGGTATGTGTGTGCTTTATGTTTTTCATACTTTTTACAATAAATAAATATTGTTTTTGCAATAAGTAAAGAAAATTATTTTTTAGACAGGAGCTTGAGGAAAGGGGAAGGAAGAAAAGCAGGCTACAGGTTTGCTAAGTTTTTTTTAGTTAGTACAGGAGGTGAAAGTGACTGAATCAAGTTGCCAAGTGCTGGAAGCTTGACCAGGGGATTATCACTTACTGAAGCTGCTTTGGCGTCCCTGTTGGCTCTTTTGCTCTCATTTCTCCTCTGCCCCAACCTGGGCCTCCGGTTCTCTCAAACCCAATGTTGTAGCAGCCCCACCCCACCCCATCCTCTAAATTCTACTCTTTGTCCCTCTGCCTATCTGGAACAACAAGCCCTCCCTGCTCTTGCTTGCCTTTTATTTCCATTGCAAAATCTATTTCTTCAAAAGCTTTTCCAAAGTCTGACTACTATGCGGATTTACTAGCACAATATCTGATCCCCCAAAGTGAATTAACTTCTCCGTAAGCCAGATTTCCCACAAAGTGAGAATAATAAAAGTACCTATATCATATAACTGATGTATGATTAAATGAGTTAATACATATAAAATGCTTAAAATAATGCCTGGTAAATGGGTAAGCCATAATAAATGCTGGCTAAATAATAATAAACTAATTGTGTTGGAAAACTGAGCAGAGGCTATGGAAAGAGAGGTTGTATTGTAATATGAAGTGTGTGCATACTATGTGTACTTTACACTACAACAATGCTGCTGACACATTTTTAGACATTTAACTCAAGAAAAAACTTGTAAATATCTCAGAATTACAGCACGTTTGTGTCAGTGAAGGGTACCTCCAAAACCTGTACAAGTGCATATGCAACAGGAGACTCAGCAGTGATTTGGTTCGCAGCTCTATTGGGGTTCTGGGTCTATTTTGATCAATGAATGGAATCTTCTAACGATTCACAGTTGTCTAAGAGAGACACAAGCTGGTGGCTTAGGTTTGGGAGCTCAGAGGCTCACTCAATCCTCACTATACAAGCTGCTCTCTGATTCTACATGCAGGTAGGCCTTTGGGCGACTGAATTCTTGGTCACTCAAACACTCATGTTTAGACCCAAGATAAGAGTTTTACCTAAAATACAGGATGCTCAGCCTCCTGGTCTTTTCAGCTGATGGATGTAGATTAGCTGATCTAAGCAATTAGTTAAGGAAGTCGGTTCCTGGTTGACAGGACCGTCAAGGCATCCTGCTGACAGCTGTGGTGACAGCAGATAGTAAAACGACCCCTTACTGAAATCCAGAAACCCAGTTCTCTTGATTTACAGGCAGCCCTTCCACCTGTGCCACCTGCGTATGGACTTTTCACAACTTAAAAATGACTGAAAGGAGCCACTCCTGCATAGTCAAAAATATAGACGAGGAAATTATAATTCTGGCCCAGTCTTCTCTCAGATTTGACTCTTGAAAGAAATAAACTGACAGGAAAAAAAAATAAATAAAACTGATAGTACATCCTTTCCCTGAAATAAGTTGATTTTAAAACAGAAGTCAAGATATTTGGAGAGACAGCACATTGCCTTTCAGTTTTATGATGAATGAAGGTGCCCTGCCTTCCACAAAATATGCAGTCTTAACCATTAACAAGTAAGTTTTAGAACAATATAGTGTACAGCAAATATTTTCTTAGGGAATCTAAAAATCACAAAATGTCAACACAGTACTTCTGCTTTCCTGCCACTCTCAAAAAAGAAACATTTTAATCATAAAAGTTCTGAAGATAGAATTTTTATATTTAAGAAGTTTGTGTATTTATGTAAAGTCATTTCCCAATTCCTCTATCAACTGAAGAAGCCTGTGTGTTCCTAGCTGGCTTCTTCCCTACAGCAAAGAACACATTTCTTCAGGAAGAAGTCTGAGGAATGTGTCCAAATCTTAAATCCTTCCTTCCCCATAAGGAAAAAAAGAAAAAAATGGAGAGAGAATCAGGGTATGTATTTCTACTTCCACTCTTCTTTCTTAGAACTTTGAATTACAGGATATTAAAAATAAACCTAGAAGACAACGCAATGAATTTTGGGAGCAGCTGGAAAAGAACCATAAAAAGAGTGATTACAATCAGCAAAGTGTGATAACAGCTGAATGCATTAGACTCATCCTGAAAAAGCTAGAAACTGCCCCCTTCCCCTCTTGGCCCTGTTTGTAAAGAAGGGGATGTCACACAATCCAATCCAAACACATTCTCCATCCATATTGGGTTAAGAAAATATAGTGCTGATCATTGTCCCCAAATGACAGACATCCACAGATGGAGAGCAGGAGAATCTGACTTCCCCAGCACACTCATTTCGCCACCCAAATTCTGCATATAAAACACCCACTTGCACCAGGCTCTAGCCTGGTATAAAAATTTCTTAATGGTGGTCGCTAGTCTCTAGAAGCTTAGAGAGTTTCTCTTTGCTTATCTTCCTTTAGTAATAATGAAAGGAAAACCCAAACGGATGTAACTTTTCTTGCCTTCATTGTTCATGTAGAGATCTCCATTAAAGAGGTATTGTTTTCTTTAAATGTGATACACTTTTAAAAGGACCCTATCTGAAGGAATGTCTTCTTTTGATGTGTGACTCCAATATTTCAATTTTTCAAATTGTTGCATCAGTTCATTTAAAACTCATGTAAGCAATCATGGGGAAAAATGTTAACTATGAAATCTAGTTCAATGAAAATAGTTGTAGAATGCTGTCATGTCTGTTTTAAATTGCTTTTTCTAGTTTAAATAGCTGAAGGGTGAAAATCAAGTTTTGTGAAAGTTGTCTTACTTTCTCGCTGGGAAATTTTTTTAAAAGGAAAAGATTTTCTCTACTAGAAAAATATGATGTATGGCGTGTAAACAGAAAGTGTAAGAAAAAGAGGCCATGCCTGATTATCCAGGAAAAAGTTCATGCCCAAATACAGAAAGAGAATTTCAAAGCAGACACTGTACTTTCAACTCCATGTTCGGTTATAACCCTTCATGCCTTCAGGTTATTGCCAATTACTTAGAGATTATAGGTAAACGTCCTCTGTCTTTAACAAACTTCACATGGGAAGCTCATTTTCAGTGCAAACAATAAGATAAATGATCCTCTAGGAATTAAGGACATATTTTTAGAGTTAGAGACTTGAACGTTTTTTTCCACTATAGCTCTTGGTTTCCTTTTTAAACACAAATATCTCGATACAAATTAAAATAAAATATCAATATTTAAGCATCATATTAGATTTAATACTTCAGATCTGTTCAGTACATATTCACAAATAATTCTAAAGGTAGGTGCTGTACTTTTAAGGGATTATTTTTCAAGAAATTTCTCATCTCAAAGTTAATCTAAATGGTTCTGATACCAGTTTTCTCTGATTAGGGAGTTTAAAATCCAGGTCAAGAAAAAAAATGCTTGTCTATAACTAGTAAGTTTATATCATATAAACTTATAGTTATCTACAGCTATATAAAAAACATTTATTTTCACAAAAAATTAAATTAAAATCAAAAGTATTATTTTATACTGAAAGAAAACTTTCTTTAAAAATTTAAACTGTTGTTTACTAAGAATTAATGTACACAGATCTCTATGGCAATTTTAGTTATTATTGTCAAACCATTGCAGTGTTTAGAAAACATAGAAAAGAGCCAGCATAATGATTAATAAGCAAATTATTAAAGCAATTATGATACAGCCATCAACAATTAGGTTTTCTAAGAGCATTTAATACTTTGGGGAAAAGACCATGATATGACAATTAAGTAGAATGAGTTAGATATGTTGTCCTAATTTTGTATATGCAGAATTTTATTCTTCACTAATAGAAGATGCTGGTGTTTAACCAGACCATTCCCTTTAAGAAAAATACATTTAAAAATGAATGATATATTTCTATAGCTGTAAACCTTACCCTCTATGGTTTTTCCCTTTTGAAAATGGAATACTATTTTTCCCCTTTGCAAAGACAAATATATCCATCCAGTTAAACAATAAAAATGATTGCAATTATTTGGGGAAGGGAGTTTCATTTGTAGTTTATGCCATGATTTCGTTTTTTGTTTGTTTTTTTTCTAGCGCTTTTCACAGAGCGTAGTCCGAGGTGCTAGACTAAAACAAAGATTCTGGTTTGAATTCTTCATTCATCTAAAATGTAGTCATCTTCCTTTTTTTCTTATCAAAAAATATACTAACTCTGCCTTCAATAATAAATTAGAATCATTGTATCTTAAAACTGTATTATATAGCATAATTTATTTAAAAATTAAAGTATATCTCTGAGAGTTTAGATATGAACAAGATTTTTTATCTATAAAATATTTTTAGGAAAAAATAATTCAAATTTTGAAATTATTGATACTGCTAGTAGGCTTTTAACCCAAAACCTCCATCTCTCAGCTGTGTAAATATACTTGAGATAGCAAGGTGTACAAATGTCCAACTGATTTCTAATTACTTATTTTCATCAATGGATTTTTAATGTAAATAATTTTAACGTATGGTGAGAAGGGGATTAAGAATAAGTATTGAAAAAATTCCTTAGACGCTGCTTGCAATAGAGCAAAACAGACCATGGTGGGCAAAGCTGGGCCTTACAGCGCCACCAAATGGTAAATCTGGCGAAGTGCATCGTGAGACTGCACTTTTTGCCAACATTCTCCAACTGTTTGGGTAAAGGGGCTTCAGTGCTTAGGCCTATTTAAAATCAGCAACTTTAAATGACTTTTATTTTTCGCCAGTGGTTGGGCAGTTGATCCTCAAAACTACTTTAAGCACTTCGTGCTGTGACTTAAAGAAGGGCTCTTCCCCCTCCCAGACAGAATAGGTGGGAGTAAACAAATAACTGCCACAACAAAAGGAAACCTTGTGAGCCTGCAGTACCAAATTCCACCTCATACAATTTCTAATGAAATTATCACTTTCGACTCTACCATCCCTATTCATAATGTTTCTACATCGTTACTTTGCAAAGGATCATAAGGTTAGCGAATGCTGCCAAAACTAATAAATAAGAATAAATCCAATTAAGCTTTCTGAGGTATTAAATGAGATTTTGTATGTGTGAGTCACTAAATTTAGAAAATTAAGAACAAAAGCAAATTACTGTGAAATGTCTCTGTACATTAAAGACAGTACATATGTATATGTTCTTATATGTGTATGTTTGTGTGTGTGTGTGTGTCATACACACACACACACACAAACACACATATATATATCTCCACATCTCTATAGTGGATAATTTATATATATATAATATTTTATATATATAAAATATATGAAATATATGAAATATATATAAAATATATATTTAAATATATAAAATATTTTATATATATAAAATTTTCTATAGCTCAATAGAAAATTAAGAACAAAAGCAAGTTACTGTGAAATGTCTCTGTACATTAAAGTCAATACTTATATATATACATATATATGTTTATATATATAGCTCCACATCTCTTCTATTTTCCTTCCAATGATCTCTTTTATAAAATAAAAAGAGAAGCCGAGGATTTAGCTCAGTGGCATAAGTGCCTGCCTCGCAAGTGCATGGTGGTGTGTCCAATCCCCGATACCAATAAAAAAAAAGAACAGTATCTTTCCTAGATTCCTTTCAAAATTGCAATTTTAGTGTACCATGGGCTGAAAAATTAAATTCTACTTGTCACTTCTGTATCCACACTAACAGTAGAAATTTGTTAAAGCATTAACTCTAAGGCTAATTGCTCTAATTTAAACATTTTTTAATGTTATTACCATTTTCAATATTGGCATGGCCTCAAGACTCCCACATACAATGGGAAAAAATTTTTCTCTCTACAGAGGCATTTCTTCAGGCAATTCCCCAGGAAAAGAACTGGAGAGATCAGCCAGATTCGGAAGCCTGCCCCAGCCTTTCTGGACCGACATGCCCCCTTGCTGGCAGAAATCTTCCAGCCAACTTCACAAATGAGGTTTGCAGGCCTAAGGTGAAAATCAGCAACACTGGGGAGGGAGGAGAAGTCTGTGAACAAAAGGTCAAATAATGAATACTTCCCAGGAAAAATGCTTGGAAAATTGGACAAATTAAATGGCATTTTTTTGCTACTCAGTCTTCTCTTCCAGTGACTGGATTTGCCTCAGTACAACTGCCACTGTATTGATCTCTCAGGATTTATTCTTTTCAGAAATAGCAATGATAAGAAAGAAAGGGCCAGTTTTTTCTTTTTTAAGTGAGAAGAATCACCATTTGCTCTACTCTACCTTTGCCCCTATAGGAAATTATCCTTGTGTTTTAAAGAAGAATTTTGAAAACTTCAAATTAAAGATGCTACAAGTCTATGGAATTATTTAACAACTTGTACACAGACAAATCAAGTGTAAAATAATATGAAATGAAGAAAAAATGTTTTTTATACTTTGTAGTTTAATATTTTTCTTTATAAAATAGTGCAAACATAAAGAGGAATATATAAAACATTGCACAAAGAATAATAAGAAAATAAACACACGACTGAATAAGAAACAAAACATTGCTTTAGAAGCCTTTAGTGCTCCTTTTTCAATGAGGTAATCTTTATCTTAATGTCTGTGATATTAATTCTCATGTTGTTAATCTTTAATATAGCTTTACTAAGTAAAAAACTGAATGATTTCACATGGTTTTTTCTGCTGATCTTCCCATACTGCTTGCAAGAAAAGTCCCTTTTTCCCCAGGGTGGAAATTTCAGAGAGGTTATACACTCCCACCTCTTTCTCCTGATCAAGACTCTTTTCCCAGGATCATCACCTTTGCAAACAAACTTAATTTTCCTTAGTTGCAGTTTATATGAGATTCCTAGGCTGTATATGACAAGTTACCCGTGGGTAGCTGATCATGGCATTCCGTGAATGATCTGACAGTGCCAGCCCTGGGCCCAGGCTAATGGGAAGGAAGTAGGAAACATGATTTCACAGAATCAGACTCAAAGTTCTGTTATTTCAAAATAGGTCTCAAGATCAGGTTAGTGCCTTAAGTGCTACAATTTGTAGCTTTTGTGTTTTAATCTAAGGTTGTGATTTGAATGCAAATAACCCTAAAATTAGGCACCTAGTCTACTTTATCAAGTATGCATCCTTTACTGTGAATGAAAGTCTTCCAGAATCAGGTTTTCAAAGTGACAAAGTGAAACTATCAGGACCAAAAGATCACTACTGGGAACACTTTGAAGACCTGCATTTGATGACTGAGCAGCCAAGCCAGGTAGAACTGAGAAGTGCTTTGAATATAGTATGCATGTCGACAGGGGCGTATTTGTGTTTAACTTCAGTTACTGCTGGTGTTTGATTGTGATACATGCTGGTTGCCTGAGGCAGGTGGCACAATACCAAGTTTCCTCCCCAAATTTCTTCTGGAGTTTTGGTGTGAAGGAAACCTAATTTATCAAGAAGGTCAGTGTCTGAAACAGTGTTGAGAGAAGAGTTTGCCAATGTTTTGGACAACCCAGCCCAGTAAACATTACTTACTCTAGTTAACACCTTGAAAGCTGAGGCAAAAAAACTAAAAAACAGCATGATGTTTTTATTAGCAAAACATACTCACCAACTTTAGAAAAAGAAGCTATATAGGCTTCCCAACACTATTCAGGACTTTATGCTAGTTGAGATTTAGAGACAAAATTCTACATCCATATTTAGCCTTGCTAAGCAGTCCTTGACAACAAGTATCACTGAGATTGGAGCTTGACTTGACCTGTAAATTTCCTATTAAGTCCTACCTCAAATTCTTGTATTATATTCCATTTCTACAAATAAAGATGGATAAAACACATGCAGAAATGGTGTGCAGTATGAAAGTATTATTGTATACAAGGGTGAGCAGATAATAAACTCCTCTGTGTTCCAATATTCTAGAAAATTCCATTCATTGAAAAGGAAAAACGAAAGATTTTGCTTTAATCCAGAAAACTCAAGACCTGAGTGGACCAGCCTCCAATTATGACTTTGTACAGCAGTTCTTAATCTTTATTGAACATTGCCATCACCTGGGAGAGCCTAAGCATATACAGACCTCGGAGTTCCACCTTCAGATACTCTAATTTATTGGTCTATAAGGCAGCCTGTGTAGATCCTAGTATTGTAAAAGATGCCCCAGTTGATTCTAATATGCAGTCAATACTAGGATCTAAAATGGGAGATCCACTACTAGACTTTCTGGATCTCAATATCCTCATCTATAAAGCAAATAAGAGAACTGCTTACCTCTCAAAGTCATGTGTGTAAAAATGCTTTGAAAACAATAAAATTTGAGAGATGTGTGTTTGCCATGCTTACTGCTAAAAACCATTCAGTCTCTGTGATTAAAAAAACTATGCAGAGAGGACAAACAAAATCTTATAGCAAAGATTATGTTGCTATCTGCAATCATTATCTTTATAAAGCACCTGTCTCTAAAGAGATTCTTGAAATTGCCTTAATATGACTAGCAATGCAAATACATTTTTAATAGGAATTGTCAAGATTGTGGTAATGTGTGTGAGATGTCTTTTTATCATTTTTTCCAATACCATAAAATACTCTCACATGTTAACAACTTAAAGCCAACATATATGTAGAATTTTTAGATAAATACAATGGAATCTTTTCTCCTTTCACACAGAGAATAATATGGTTTGACACACAGACACACAGGCACTCATACAAATGGATTTAAAAATACAAATAGATTTTTAAAATTCTTTGAATTATGTAATAATGTAAAAGAACAGATTTTCTATAACTAATTTAGCCATCTATTGTAATTATAAATAGTAACATAAACAGATATCATATTTTATGGAAAACTAAATGTGTCATTAAAATTTTGCCAAAATTTTCACATGTTGGTTAGCAAGAGATAGTAACACAATTTTATTAATAAATTTATTAATCTAAAATAGGATTTACTTAATATGCTGTTACTTTAAATTAAGACAATTGCACATATATATTTCTTTGTGTCAGTTCTTCAGTTCTGAAGTATCTAGACAGACTTCAAATTAGAGATAATCTACCACATTTTAATGTTTAAAGTTTAAACACTAAGCATCCCTATTTAAAAAACTTTATTTGCTTCAAGTTATACTTTAATTGAAATATAATTTCTTTTTTAGGTATAGCCTACATTATATGATTTTACTGAATTTTGTCATAATAATAAGATAAAGTATGTCATATGAGAATAAGTTCCCATGTTTTAGACTCATTTGATGCAGCAAAAAAGAAACTGCTTACTTTTTCAAGGAAAGCAATATTTTCTCTATGCAATCATTTTTACTGGTATAGCCTCAGACTTCAATTGCCCTTCTAAAATAACCATGCTTTGAGGAACATCCAAATATTTGATATTCTTAAATGTTTACTATGCAATATTTCTAAAACTTTTATCACATGTAGAAACGTTTTTAGAGAACTACCACAACATGACAGAAAATTTAAAATTAAGTTCTTGAAATACACACATCACAACATCATGAAAATACATGCTATGATTTTTGTGGGCTTTTTTTTTAACCTAATATAAACGTGAGAGAACATGATAGCTGAGACAGAGTAGAACCTATTGTCTTCTTAGATAACACTAGCACTGCTAAATAGAAATCTGTCAAGTTCTTGAAATGAGTTAAAACTTTATTAATCCCTAATTCCTCTTCAGGGAGTTACAAAACTACTTCCTGTTATTTTATAAAATACAGTCTAAAAAAGTGATACTATTAAACAAACAATATTTAAATTAGCTGTGTAATTAATTCTTCATTTGCATTTGGGTCTGGACTTGGTGGCAGATGAAGTATGACTTGAGAACTGGTTTATGAAATAACTTTATAGTCATATTTCAGCCTTTTTAATTATGTATAGGCAATAATTTATGAAATCACATTAGTTAAAATCAGAAAAAAACCTAAATTTTAAATGCCTTTGATAACACTGCCGTATGTATGATCTGCATACAATTTGCTTTTGAGTTTCTTCTATATTTTTAAGATATCAAACCCTGCAGTGTTCTGAGAAATCAGTTTCTAGAAAGAATACAGAGCTACTGAAAATCTCTAACCACCCCCTACCACCATTTTTCTGCATCAGCTCTGTATGCATGTCCCAGGACATCTTTCAACAATAGTGTCATTTACTTGTAATTTTGAAGTAAATGATCTGTCATTTTATTTTATTAGAAGGATTTTATTAGAAGGATTGGGACTAAAGCATTAACTAAAATTGAAAAAAGGTCTAAAATGTTTGAAATTTATAACTTATTTTTTGAGACTTTTATCAATTATTTTCACACGCGGCATATCTCCAATTAATCAGAAGTAAATACAACACCACAGATATTTTCAGGTACTTAGCATGCATTTTTGTGTCTGTATGGCTTAGGCTTACACAAGGCAGCTAGATTCAAGACCATGTTTAGTCATTTTAGGAAGCACATTGCCTTACTAGGGTAATCTCTGGTTAGGATCAAGAATTCTCAAGAAATATAATCTGAATATTTAAAAAAAATTTCCAAGTTGGTGTTAGCCTTAGTGATTTAATGATCTCTTTAAGCGATTCTATTTCCAGAAATCAGCAGACTAGAAACTAATTTTATTAAATTCAAATTGACTTTCCAGGCTTTAGCAATAGGCAAACTGGGTCTTGTTCAAGTGCCTTGTTATCTTAAAAATATTTACATGAATCATAAAAATATTCTAAAATCAAAATGTAAGATTTGAGAGATGTACATGTAATTAGTATATATAATATTTACAGTAATATGCAGTATCAGATAATAAACTGAACTCTCTTATTTGTGAATTGCCTGTTCTTATCCCCTTCTAATTTTTTTCTTAAAACAAACACTCCTGAGAAGTGTTGGAAAAAATATTACCAACATTGATTCTGCATTGCTAAGCTAACTGCAAAATTTAATTAAGTGGCAGGAGCAATCTAGTCCCCATGTGAAGAAGAGCTCCCAGTCTGCCGATAGGTGGGTGAAACAAAACAAGTGTCTATTGCAGGGTCCTCATGCAACATGGCTGAATTGTGTGTGGTCTGGTCAACATTTTTGTCATTCTGTTTGGGAACCAATTCAGGCTCTGTTTCTGTTGGCACTTTCCTCCTGTTGTGAATATATTAGTATATTTTCTAAGTCTCTGTTGAGCTGAGAAGCTGGTAATTTAAGCCCAGGGCTGTAACAGACAATTCTTTTCCATTAGTTCAATGCATGGGTGATGAGATTTTCCAGAAGGAAAAGGAAGTCTCAAAGGCAGAAGAAACAGTACTGACCCAGAGTTAGCTGTGGGTTCTTATCTGTCTTTTAGGGGTGTTTTGTGGTTTTTTTTTTTTTTTTGCCATACATGCTCAGCAATCTTTGAACATTATCTCTGGTTCAGAAAAATTATAAGAAAACATGCCTTGTGCTCTGGTTCTTCATCTTATTTCTCAGTCATTTGTTGAAAAATGAGATGAGAAACATGCAGTTTTCCATAGACCATAAAACACTAGATCATTGTAAAAAGCCCTATTTATGCCTTCTCTTATGTTTATACTTCTTGCTGTTCATCCTATAACCTTTGGTAGAGCCTTTGGAAAATTTCATTTCTTTCCCCATCTTACTGAGCTCATGAATGCACAGTGACATGGAAAAATTATCTTTTATTAAATAAACTCACATCTGTCCATAACCATTTCCTCAACAATAAGGAAAAACTAAAAGAAAAATTGTACTGATACTCAACTTTTGACAAACATATTTCTAATATAGTTAATGTAAATCAAATTTTAAGTGTATTGAAGTTTCCTTTTATAGTCTACAGATGATTATTTCACACATCCAAAGATCTCAGGGACAAGTGAATACCAACTACTCTTTCTTGCCATGTTTTTATAGATAAAGAAATTTACATTAAAATTTATTTTGTGCACAATAACATGTATTAATGACATTATTCTGTGCATTTTCAAAAACTAAGAGCAGAACGATATGTATGAGAAAATTTTTATTTTTCCAAAATGCCTAAGTAAAAATGGCATATTGTATTCAGGAGTCAGACCTGGAGGTCCTCTGCACATTCATTTATGTGAAATTTTGCACTTATTGAAATTAAGTATCCACATGACACTGTAAAACACTACAGCCACGACAGAAGCCATACACACTGACCACATCTTCCAATAATTTTCCTCCAAATTTCAGTCTTATTAATGAAGATGTAATTGGTTTTCTTTGACCTTTTAACTCACCTCAAATCCTAGGAGACCTGCTGCTTCTCCTCCTAACCCTACTGCACCCCATATGGTCCCATTCACACTGAGTATCTCTTATCTCACAGTGTTCCAATCTCACCATTTAAGGGAAGGCTGCCCCCTCCTTCAGATTCAGGACTGAAAATGAAGCGTAAATCTTACGGGCTAATAAGCACGGCAGTTACTTCAATAAAATGTTACTTAAAAGTCAATAGGCTGCACATGTTAAAGACATTAGAGCTGTTAACAGACCATTGTAAAGTAAGCAGAATCTTTAATAACCTGCATGCAACATCGAAATTTCCATTTTCAGCTCAGGGCAGGTTGAGCTCTGGCCCTGAGTCACAGAATTTAGGGTCTGAGCCACTCTTGCACTCTCAGAATTAACATTCCAACGAGCCAGTGTGCGCGGCTGGGATCTTGGCACCCTGGAAAATTTAAAACATAGAGAATTTGGCTTTGTATCTATTTTCATCCTAGAAAGCAGTCAAAATCTTGATGTCCAGCTTAGACTTTCTTCTCTAATGCCTTCCATCTGAGAGGCATGAGAACAACTGCAGAAAGAAAGACCTGTTAACTAGAGATGCTGTGAACTTCTAGAGAAACAGACTCAACCCGAGAGACATCCACAGTGCATACTTCCAGCAACCAAGCTGCAGGCTCAGAAAAATGCTGGTGTGAGGATATGCAAAATAACAGCAAAGAACAGGACAATTTAGTTCTGAAGCATTTTGTTCTCCTTTCCTTTGGAAGGAAAGCAACTTACTAGTTTTGTCTATGCACATTTTGTTTGTTTGTTTGCTGTTTGTTTAGACCACTGAAAATTGGAACATTGGAGAGGTTTTTGCTTTTTCTTTATTTGATTGTCTCCAGTGCTAGAGATGAAACTTAAGGCCTCATGTACACCGGACAAGTGCTGTAACTAGGCTACTTCCCTAGCCCAGCATCTGTGATTTGAAGAGCTACTTTCAAAGGCACCTAATCCAATGGAATAGAAGAACAAAACGTGAGGGTGAAACTCCTTGAACATCTTAATACTTAGCACTGTTGACCTTTCTGTTTCCGGGCTTCTTTTTACTTAAAAGTGTGTAATTTTCTACATGGAGGGAAAAAAAGACAATGATTAAAAACAATTTTTTTCTAGCTTTGGTCACTTTTAAATTTAACAACTGTATTTAAAGACATTTTAATATGAGTTCTTAAAATAATGCAAAGTGGTTAGAAATTCTATTCATAAGTTTAACCATTCCTTTACGGAAATGCATCTTATATTTTGATCACCACTTTTGTTCAGACATAGACTTATTAATATTCCACATTTTGAACTGAAAGAAAACAATCATGATCTGAAGTTTGAGGAAGCTATGTAACTAAAGACAGTAATAAAATTTTCAATAATTTTACAACCCACATCATCTTTAATCTTGTTTCCCATATTCCCTTTCAGTCCTTGCCCATAGACATAGAAATCAAATGGATCATAACAATCATAACATTCTGCATTTGTATTCTTCTACTTAATATTTTAAGCATCATTTTTCAGATTTCTCTACTATAATCACTTAAAATATTCCACTGAGTTGCTGCAGTGAAGGTAGTCATTGTCTCATTGTATAAGAAGTGATGAAAAATACAATAAATGTATAAATTTTTTGAAAAGATTAGTAAAAAACCCATTACCATTAAATCCCTCAAAATACTTCCCTCACGTTGAACCCATTAATCCTCGCCTTCATGCCGTTTTCTGAAGCAGTTCTGAAAGTCATCTTTTTTGTCTTTATAAAGTGTGATCAAAAATGCAATGAATGCTGATGCCAAGTACCAGCCAATAGAAACACAAGCTCATAAATACATCGTGATATGTCCTCAAGTACATTATTCACTAGATCTTCCAGTGTGTGACTTCTGACACATCCCCAAAGTCATAATAACTATAAAAGGTAAACATTTTTTAGTCAATTCAGGACACTGAGGGAGCCAGACTGCGCATTATGAAAGAAGATTGCTAGTACTGCTTCAGAAAGTTGCAAGAACAATGGGATAAATGTGTTTCTGGTAAGCCATAGTGTTTTGAGAGGGAGTAATGACAACATGCCTTCTACTGTAATGATTGTTTATTAAAATATACAGTGTTTTGTCACACCTTGTATATTTAGGGTTTGTCAGTTTTTAGTTTATTTATTTGAAATACCTGTTCTAAAATCAGGTATTGATTATCAGTAATGATTAAAGGATAAAAAGAATAGATTGCATAAGAGAGTTGAGAAAGTTGATCCTTGAGATACTGCCTCCAAAACCACTGCAGAGTTCTGAGGAGGGAAGTCAAGAAAAGCAGAAGATTGCTGACTATAATAATGAAGAAGAATTACAGTGATAGGTGACTAGGAAATGTGCCCAAAAGTGAACATGGAGGATAAATATGAGAGGATTCCCAGTGTTTCCCCAAGGCCAGATCAACACAACAACAAAATCTGGACTAAGCGGAGAACCTTGGCATTGAACTTAGGAAGCAATGCCACTAAGAGGTGAAGCCTTCCCTGGAAATGTCAAAAGGGCCCAGCTCTATACAGTTGTCACCAGGAAGCTGGATCTTAACATAATGAAAGTCAAACACCACAGGGAGCAGACAACACACTTCCCTTGTGTCTTAGACAAAAAAATTTAGGCAAGACACATAGGCCATCATATATAGAGTTTAATACAAAATTATATTTGAGAAGGAGAGAGAGAGAACACAGCTCACCTTCAAAGGCCTGCATGATTGCACTGAATGAGGTCTCCGGTTACATTTATAGGATTAACGGGGTCTTTCAAGGAATATCCTCTCCTTCGTCCAACAACATTGTTCGCTTACATGGAAATAGCCTTGTTTACTCCTTAGGTGGATGTTGTCTGCTTAGTTTTGAGATTTGGAGATTTTTTCAACTCAGTGGTCTGAACATATCAGTGTGCTCATAGGACATTACATTATCTTGGGCTAAAGTTTGAAACCAAAAGCTTGGGTGGATTGTATCTAGAGCTAATGATTAAAAAGTGGAGGGGTAAGAAAATCACCATCTTTACTTTTCAAGTAGCTTCCAGCCACTTATCTTCAAGGGTGGTAATGTCTAACTTACTGCCTGTAACAGTGACTCGAGATACCCCAGCAATGCATCGAAGGAAGAAGTTGGGAGAGAAAAGGTGTAAAACTAGCTTTCGTGAGCATGTGAGGACAGTACTTAATTGTTTAAAGCCTTGGCTCTGAGTTCAGGGGTGAAATGACTAGTGAGTTCTGCTTTTACCTGTAACACAGAGTGGAGCCAAGGGCAACCTCTTATTTAATTTCCCCTCCACTATCACATGAGGGCAATAGCTTAGAGCCCTCCCTGGCTTATTGTGTGGGCTAATGAGGGGTTGTAAAGCATGATGTATGTGTACTGTGTGGTGTAAAATATTTAACACCTCTCTTGAGAAAGAAAATCCTAATTGTCCACCTGAAACTGCATCCCTCACCAATTAATTCCAGTTTAGGAGATTGACATAGAAGGTTTCACCTAATCAAGCACATGCCTATGAAGGACTTAGGCAGGTGAAGGAGTAAAACTCCCCCCTCACTACCATCAGCCCCCCAGTCACAAGGCCTTTTGGAGGAATTACTGCCTACAACAGACCTGCCAACCTGCTCCCGTGCTTTGCAGGTAAATATTTTCATAAAAGGGATTTGTTTTCACTCAGTTTGCCTGGTAAGAACATTTGGAAAGTAATGAGTAGCTACTGAAGCTAACCAGGGACATTTTTCTATCCAGGGAATTTTCATTATGTTTAACATTTGGAAATTTTAGCTAAAGATAATTGCAGGTAAGAGTCCACCAACAGATGTATTCAGTTTCCATTGTAGTTTCTTAAACGAGTACTTGTACACAAAAGACCTCCTTCCTGTACCTTTCAGCCCTCCAGGGTACAATTACATGAAATTATTCAGCAGCCAAGTTTGCTTTGTATCACTTGACTGGATAAGGACACAGATGAAGCTGCTCCCCGTGGCACTGAAAGCTGAAATCTTTTTCACCTAAATGTTCAACAGTCACGTTCATCGCAGTCTAAATAACAAGGCTGCCCATAGACAGCATAGTTCACCAGTTTTCACCCCACCGTTAAGAGTACCAAAAAGACTAGCTCATACCATAACATTATTTGCTATTTTAACTAAAAATATATTGTTATAATCATTCTCAAAGTTCAACGTTGGAAGGGTGTAAAACAAATTGAATTTTCTTCCTTTCAACTTCCTATTACTATCTATATTTTCAATGTTCGTGCATACTTACTGTTTTAGTAGCAACAAATTTAAGGAAGCTGTAGCCAATTTAAAAACCATAGTGATATATTTAATAAGCATTTTTATAAGTTATAAATCACTTCAATATATTTTGCAGTCTTTCAGTTCTTTCATTTGTTCCTTAGAATGATTCATTAGAATAGGCTGTTTATTTATTTTAAGTACAGGGGTTTGAACTCAGGGCCTTTGCACTGAGCTATACCCCTAGCCATTTTTTATTGGTTACTTTAAGACAGGGTCTCACTAAAGCTAAATCACTAAGTTGCCCCGGCTAAGCTCAAACTTGTGATCCTTCTGCCTCAGCTTCCCACATGTTGGAATTGCAGGCATATGCCACCACATCTGGCTTAGAACAGATTCAATAAGAAAACAACTGATTTTCAGAAAATATCTTATTTTCTTCTGGTGTCTTTAACACTAGTTTAATAGAGCTGGGCAAATAATTAATTTCTTGTATTGTTTTTATTCTCTTCCTTAGTTTGATATTTATTAGATAGGGGTGCCAAACTATCATGATGCAAAACCCTTTATATACATCATCACATTTAAGTATGAGACAAGTGAAGAGTATGATTGTGGTGTATAGCATTCCTTTAATCATTTTCCTCCAGAAAATAAGAAAAATGAAGTTTTGTGTGGATAATTTAAGAGGGTTACAATAAAGCCCATTGTCCACAAAGATTTTGACTATATAAAAGGGTGGAAGAGTAGCCTTTTGAAGTTAATTATAAAATCAAAATATAATAGAACTGAGGACTAGGAAGTGGAAAAAACACTTAAGGAAGATAGACTTTATTCCATCCTATAGCCTACAGGTACTTAAAAATGTAGATCAACAAAGACATTGATCACCTTAGAAGCTCCAAAAGGGGAGACTTACAAAGGTGCATGTTTAAGGGGAAGGGACTGCTGCTGGCTCTGTGATGTCACTTAACTAACCCTAAGACTAGGTTTATCCTTTCCAGATCTTGGGAATTCCTAGCAACCAAATGTTTCAGTTACAAAATAAACCCCATGCTGACTTCATAGACTCTATGGCTTTCCTCTTGTCTTACCAGGCCAAACCATTATGAAGAAGCTACTATTAGGCCTTATTGATCTCATCAAAAAACAGTAAGTCCATGTCTTTTTTGTGCATACCTCCCTGTAAACTCTGTCAATTTGAGTATGTTCCTGAAATAGACCACAAGCAACATCACAGGGCTAGAAACTAGAGGACCATATGGTGGACTGGGATAAAGTCACTAGGGAGATGCAGATACAATACTGTACTCAACCAAGGTTCCTTTGTTGTTGCTGTTGTTGAAATTTTAGCACTGTTAAAAAGGCTTTCTCTTAAATCACCTACATTCATGTATGATTTCTAGTCATACTAGACCATGAAAAGTTCGTTTAAGACATTTTTAGTGTCTATTTGAAAAAAAACTTACAGAAATCAGAGTAAAACCTGATCTTATTTACAGATGAAGGACAGGAATCTCAGAGAGATGAGCTGATTTACTAAATAACATTCAGTTTTCTAATTGAATGTTATTCTAATTTTCAGAATCAGAAGTAGACTTTAAATCTTCTCCCTATACAAGACTTTCATATTTCCCAAAAAGTACTACTTGCTATAAGCAATTCAGAAGACAGGTGGATTTCATTTGACTCTGCGATTGCCTAACATTTCAAACAATCATCTTCTGTCCACTTTCTTTAGCCTTCACTACTTCTCCATTTTTAAACTCTCCTTATCTTTTTTATGAAGTCTCAACTTTAGGTGAAAAAGACCCGTACTATACGAAATGCTTAGAGACTTTATATAGTCTCCAATGATTGTGGATCTCCACAGAGGTCAGAGAATGCATTATCTGCAGGATTGTTTAACCAACATTTGACATAGCATCTCACTGGACTGTTAATTTTTATCTCAGAAATGCTGCATCTGAAACATCATATTGTATGTGGGGATTTTTTCTTGCAACATTAAATACTCTAGCCTCAGGAAGCACGTGAGGTGGGGCAGTAGAGAGAGTTGAAAGATAACAAGGGTGGTGAGTGGAGAAAGTTAGCAGTCATTTAACATGCCTGCCTGTAAAACCAACTAACTATAGTATTTCTTCACACTGGTCCAGAGAGGATTCATTAATTAGTATTTGAAAACAGATCACTGGGGAAACGTCCAGGTGAATGCTGTAATCATCAGCTCCATTCACAATCACATCAGTAACATGTGGTGATGGCATGTTGACTCTGTGAGCAGTTGTTGATGTTGATAAAGCTGTGAACTTTGAATCATTAAACGTGCTTACTTTGTGGTTTTCAAACCCCATAGCAGATGTTAGGTAGTAAAATTATATCTTGAATATGTTCCTGAAGCTCAAAGCTAAGAAAGAAAATCATCAAAGAGCACAGAGCTCAAGACAAACAGGTTTTGACAAAGCCTCTCCCAGGAGAACCTCCATTGAGAAGTGACAGGAGAGGTTAGTTCCATTGTCCTATTTCTCATTCCTGCTTGGAGAATTTTGCCAGCTCAGTTTGAAGTAC
Source organism: Dolichotis patagonum (assembly GCA_004027295.1). NCBI lineage: Eukaryota > Metazoa > Chordata > Mammalia > Rodentia > Caviidae > Dolichotis > Dolichotis patagonum. The sequence continues at coordinate 26,901 of PVJX010022582.1, forward strand.
ATTGAAGTTCATGGTGAACTGTCAGCCTTAATCAATTTTCCATTAACTTTTATTCATTCTTAGCACAAAGCATCAGAAAAAATTCTGATGATCAAATACATCCCCAAGAGACTCTTCACTTTCAAATGGAGAAAGCAATTTGAGAATAATTTAAGAAAATGGATAATCTTCTGAAAAACGCCCCGTGAGATGTTGCCTGCCCACTCTCACTTGCCAACTACATTGCCTCACAGAAGACTTATTTTTCACACCAAAAAGTGAGAAGGCACATGGGAAAGAGAATCAAAGCACAGAAACCGACTCTGTCAGCCACTAAAATGAGACATTTGACTGGTGGAAGGAGAAAGACCTGCTGTATTGCTTTGACCTCTGACTTCTGTTTGTCCTTTGGATATTACCTAATTTTGACCTACTCACTGACTTCTCTAGCTAGTATCTTAATTACCTCTACATTAAACTATTCATCTGTCTCCAGACCCCAAATACCCTCATGTTCAACTTCTAAGCCACTTAAATACCTTTGGATACTCAATTGACTCCACTGTAACTCCCTGCCTCCCTGTGCTTATAAAAGCTAGGAAGATTCTACCAGGGTGTACCCTGCTATAGAGTACCAGCTTTGTCTTGGCCTCCTTGGTTCTGTCTGGCCACTATGATTTAAAGATCACAGTCTAGGTTTAACATGAATCAGTTCTCAGCTTTCCTCCATGCACTTGGGGAAACTGTGGCTAGTAATGTGGATGAGAGTGTAGAAGGTAATACTCAATATATTTATGAGAAAGAGAGTTAAGATAACACTGCACACTGTGAAATACATCATACTGCATATTTGGAAGGTTCTTAAAATCTTTGCACATTTTTTAATTCATGATCACAGAAGATGTATTCTAGTTATAAGAGTTATAGGTATGTACATCTTTGGAAATCTGCAAAATTACACATTGTTTGAGAAAAGAAACGATCCAATTAGCTGCTACCTATAAATTCTGGAGACAATCATTTAGTGGATAAGGCTGAAAATTTTATTATTTTTTTTAATTTTTATTTTAAAGAGAATAAAACAAAAGAGGGCAGTACAGACCAGATCAGAACAAGACAACATAGGCAACACATTACTTTACATTAAGACAACCGGACATCAACAGTAGCTATCACCATATCACTTACTCTGCTATAGTTGAGCATAGTTTCAAATACAACAATATCAAACATAACAAAATAGTATAAAGACATGCATAGAGTGAAAGAATTACAGGCCTTTCTGAACTGAATAACAGAAAATGATCAATGGGTACTATAATATCTCATTTTCGATAGAAAAATTTTGTTTAAACTATCACACATATTCAAATCCCAATAAGACACAATGTGATAGATAGAACCAATGGTAGTAGAAGAATAGAAGCATGGTAGGACGTCTAAGAAGGATGATATTAAATCAGCAATAGCTGTCATGTTTTTATTTCTTCAAAATAGCTGTTCATATCATCATGCATGATATAGTCAAACAAAACAGAATAAAACCATTCCAACTGATGACTGAAAACATTGAAAGACTTCAGAGCTATGAGATGGGGACTCATGTTACCATAACTTATATACTCTTATCAACTCTCATACTAGGGAGACTATATGGTATTTACCCTTGTGAGTTTGGGTTATTTCGCTTAAGAGAATGGTCTCAAGTTGTGTCCATTTATTTATAAATATCTCAATGTGATCATTCTTTATAGCTGAGTAGTACTCCATTGTATAAAAATGCGACAACTTTTTTATCCATTCCTCAGTTGATGGGCACTTAGGTTGTTTCCAGGATCTGGCTATTACAAATTGTGCTGCTATAAACATGGGTGCACATATATCACTGTGGTACGATGTTTTCAGTTCTTCTGGGAATATATCCAGAAGTGGGATAGCTGGGTCAAATGGGACTTCCAAACCCAACTTTTTGAGGAATCTCCAGACTGACCTCCACAATGGTTGCACCAGTCGATACTCCCACCAACAGTGCAGAAGAGTTCCTTTTTCCCCACAGCCTCTCCAACACTTGTTGTTGGTAGTCTTTTCTATCCTGGCCATTCTTTCTGGAGTGAGATGGAATCTCAGTGTGGTTTTAATTTGCATTTCTCTCATGACTAATGATGATGAACATTTCTTCATGTATTTATTTGCCATTTGTATTTCTTCATCTGAGAACTGTGTATTCATTTCAGATGCCCATTTTTGGATTGGGTTTTTAAATTTTGAGGGTCTGATTTTTTTTAATTCTTTATAAGTTCTAGACAGAAGTCCTTTGTCTGAGGAACTGTCCATGAAGATTTTTTCCCAATTTCTGGGTTTTCTTTTCACTCTGCTGGAAACCTCCTCTGACATGCAGAAACTCTTTAATAAGATGTGGTCCCAGTTATTGATTCTGGGAAGTATTTCCCATGTAGTTTGGTTCTTGTTCATGAATTCTCTTCCTACCCATATATCTTTGAGGTTTTTACCTATTTTGTCTTCCAGCAGTTTAAGTGTTTCTGTTTTAATATTTAGATCTTTGATCCATTTAGATTTTAGTTTAGTGTATGGTGATAGTCATGGGTCTAGTTTTAGTCTTCTGCATATGGATAGCCAATTTTTCCAACACCATTTGTTAAAGAGACTGTCATTCTTCCAGTGAGCATGTCTGGCCCCTTTATCAAAGATAACGTGGTTGAGTGAATTTGTGGTTGTGGTTGTATCTTCTAATCCATTCCACTGATCCTCCAGTCTGTTTCTAGTCCAGTACCATACTGACTTTATTACTGTAGCTTTGTAGTATAATTTCAAGTCAGGGATTGTGATGCCTCCTGCCTTGCCTTTGTTGCTTAGAATTGCCTTTGCTATTCTTGGTCTCTTCTGGTTCCAGATGAATTTTAGGAGTGATTTCTCTAGATCCATGAGGTATGTTAGTGGTATTTTGATTGGGATGGCATTGAATCTGTATAGTAACTTTGGGAGAATGGCCATTTTTACAATGTTTGTTCTTCCTATCCATGAACAGGGGATGTCTTTCCATTTTCTGAGGTCCTCTGCAATTTCCTTTTTCAGGGTATTATAATTTTCTTTGTATAGCTCTTTTATTTCTTTCATGAGATTAATTCCTAAGTATTTCATTTTTTTGGATGCTAGTGTAAAGGGTGTAGTTTCTCTTATTTCTCTCTCAATACTTTTGTTGTTAGTGTATAGAAATGCTATTGATTTTTGAGTATTGACTTTGTATCCGGCTACCTTGCTGAATTTATTTATTATATCTAGGAGTCTTTCAATAGAGTTTTGGGGTCTTCTATGTAAAGTATCATGTCATCTGCAAATAATGATAATTTAACTTCCTCTTTTCCTATCTTTACTCCTTTTATTTCTCTTTCCTGTCTTATTGCTCTGGCTAGTATTTCCAGTACTATGTTGAATAGCAGTGGTGATAATGGACATCCTTGTCTTGTGCC